>JANRGW010032004.1:72481-106890 GCA_024733675.1 Psilopsiagon aymara | reverse complement strand
AAAAAACCCCAAAAGAAATGAACAACTGTGGAGAGATGGGAGATGTATTTATTTATTTATTTAGTTAGTTAGTTCTATGTGTAATGCTTTCTTCTGTGCTGCTTTTCTACAAGTTTAAAAGAGCAAAAAGAACTTTCATAGGTCTAAAAGCATCAATGCCTATACCACAAAACTAATCATAGATGTGCTTTAGGATCACTTTCTGTGATAGTACCATACTACACTTTACTCAGGTAATGAGATTGCTGGCTGTTCCTTCTTTTTATTTCTTGAGATTTATTTTTTTAGACTTATTCTTTTTTGTGATGAGATCTCATAAGCACAATAGTTTTAATTCTGATCATGTGCTCTTCAGTAACTGCCCACAACATGTAAAGAAGGTGTAAACATACAGAATTATTCTCCGTGTACAGTTTATCCAAAAGGCTTCCTCACTGACATGTTCCCTACTCTGTGATAAAGCAGGAACTTAATGCAGTTTAGGTTTTTGAAACATCTTATTTTGATGATTGGAAGCATTGCTTGTTATGGAGAGTGGAATGTCTTCCCTGCTATGTCCTGGGAAACTTCCATTTAATTCAGCAGAAAAGTACAGAATGTTCACACAGCTATGTGGTACCTGGCAGAGTTCAGCTAGCAGGTCTGGAGGAAAATCACCACTTGGAGGCATATTTCCTTACCTACCAGTAAGTAGCAAGGGACCAGCACTCCAAACATATGTTCATGACAAAACTTACTAAGGTAGGTAAAAAGACAAATACGTTTTAGGTATGGAGTTTAATCAGGAAGGACTATTTCACTTACAATAATTAGCTTTGCTAGTGAGATTTTAATATTTTAATATAAATTCATTATATTTTTATAACAAATATTTGGCTAATAGTTATGAAAGGTATTTATTTTCTCTGCATTTGGCTTTCTTTCCTAGGATTAGTAGACATGACAGATGGCTGATGTCATCTTTACTTGGAAGAACTCAGCTGGCAATAATAGCATGGTAGATTTCTGGGGATTTGCGGTACTGTATGTCATGAAGCGGTTTTCAACCAAAAGCAGTCCAAGAGGGAATTCCCAAAAGTAAATATCTGCCTATGATATCCTACTGCGTCTTGTTGATGCATCACAAACAGAAGGAAGCATAGAGTCTCTATAAAACTCCATAAATATTTACAATATTGTTGAAAATACATTGGAAATGCTGCAGATTGCAAATGGTATGGGCCCCCTTGGCACTGTAACTTTAATTTTGCCGTTGAGTGAGAATAACGAAAACTGGTGCTTTATATATATCAAAATCTGTTATGTATATGTTTGAAGTTCAGTGATTTTTTGTCACATTTGACATTTGTGTGTAATACAGTGAAAGCATTAATATTATTAGAATGTAGATACCCTGGTTGATTGTTTTTCATTTTGCTAATGATTGCTGTGATGAGTAGACAAATGTCAGGGTCGGAGGGTTAAAGTTAATGAGAGCTTTCCATTGCACAATTGATTAATGGTGGATTCTGCAGTAATTTTTATACTGTAATTTAAATACTGCAATTTTTCACATTCCTTCCATATAAAAATAGTGAAGGTAAAAACGGACTGATGTCAATTTAAACACTTCTACTGTGATTACCTACCAGAATGTTTCTAAACCTTCAGTCAGAATTATATCTAGGCCTTATGAAAACTGTGAGAAAGTACATAAAAATATGCAAAACTTATCAGATTCTTTTAATAAAATAAATTAAAGCTTGCTTTATAAATCCATACTTTCTCCATTTGCACCGAGCTAAACTGTGATAGAGTTTATATTTCTCCACCTAAATGTATTGAAGAATATATTGAAGAGTATATTTTTCTATAGGCAGAAGAATAAGGCAGATTATATTATAAAAATCTATTAATATTAGAAAAAGGATTCTTGCAATAGCTAATTTTATGATCAGAGTTTAAATATGTCAACTGTAACAGATATCTGTCCACTCTTAAAACACTACCAGGCTTTACTGACCGGATTCCAAACACAGAGGGCATTCACTAACACACATAAAGCTCCAACTCTTCTTGAAGAAAACAGACAAATGCAAAAAAGTAGGCCAATGTGCATAATAAACAGCAAATATTTATTACAGTTGTTTCCCACTTCAGTGCTTTTTTCTTACTTATGTCACAATGAGAAGAAAAAGTGAGGCTGGGAGATACTGAAAATGATTTAAAGAAAAATAAAAACCATACCCCACAAAAAAAAAAAAAAACCAAACCAAGACCTAACCTTACTTTCAAAAGAGTCATCTTGTCAAACAGAGTATGCCTTTTCTTTTTAACTTTCTATTAGGAGCTTTTAAAAATATATAGGGTGGGTTTTTTAACAAAGAATATCATATAACAGGTAAAGTATGAGAGAATTTAATGAGTTAAGACAAATACCTTTCCTGTCATGCTAACTTATCTTTATGTACCTGAGAAATGCACAAATAAAACATGACCATGATATTTATATGAATATTTTCATTCCTTTTCCTTTTTTTATTACAAAATAAAGTTAAAAGGCTGAATGTGCCGTGCTTAAGAGAAGTTAAATCTTTATCCATCATCTGAATATTATTGCCAGTGAATAATTGACCCATGATACCTATTAGCACCAAAGTAGGCTTTGTCCATTACATGAACAAATTTGAAACAGCCCATCCTTAAAATAGGCAGCATAAAGCTGTCAAGTTCCACTGTAGTGCTGATGGTACACTGAAGAGGCCATCATATCCTGCAACATGGGAAATAGTGGGCTAGTAGAATTTTTAATGTTCTTCTTTTGTGGTACAGTGTACTTCTTTCCTAAGTATGATTAAATAATCATAAGAACTTCTCTGAGGGCTAATCTGCGTTATTTCCCAGATTTTCACCTTGGGGACATATTGTCCCTTGTCACTGAAACCTCAGGGACAGAAGGGTACGCCACAGGGTGGCACAGCAGGAAGCTGAAATACTGATGAAACACTGTTCAGTTAATGAAGGCATGGCCCATGGCTTCTGCTGGTACGCCATATGTTTGAAGAAATGCTAATGACTACAATTCAAATACCTTTTTCATCTTAACTATATGTAAATGTGTTTATAAATGCTCTCTTATAAATATACTATCACATTTTAAAAAGCTAAGTGCTAATGTTGCTTTTAACATCTATAATACACAATAATTAAAACTTTAGCAATTCTGCTTAATTATACCTTATGGGAAACTGTACAGTAATTTATAGAAATTAAGGAGAAAAGCCAAGCTCAACAGAAATAAAACAACAGTGGAAGAACTGAATAATAAATCACTTACATCATTAATTTACAAAAACAAGATCATTGTGAAAAGACAATTTAAGGCTCGATTCTCAAACAGCTGAGCTCTGCAAGGGGGAAGATCACTTAAAAAACTCAACGCATTCCATTAAGAAATTCCTTCAGCAAGTTTGTGACTTTTTTGAGCTGTCAGATCATTTAACAAAACCCAAAAAATAGAGCAAAATGGGGTATTTTATTTCAGCAGTGGCTCTTTTCTTGTTGCTTTACCTTTGTGAAAACCCTGTAACACTGCAGGTGATCATTAGCCACAAATGGCATTTTGCAGTGAATCATCTCCTCCACAAGTGGCCAAAACAACATCTCCATTGCAGCAGCAGAAGTGCTATTCAGGAAGAGCAGTTGGTGACCAGGTTAGACTACATGGGACACTACTATTTTTGCTGCAAAACAGGACACCCTGTTGAAGTCATAACTATTCCAAAGAAGTTCCCTCAAGATCCACCTTTAAGCTAATCTGTGAATCTACCACTCACCTTTTTGGTCTGTTTTTTTTTTTTTTTTTTTTTTTTTTGTTTGTTTGTTTGGTTTGGAATTTTTTGGGTTTTTTTTTTTTTTTTTTAATGTAAGTTAGAGACCTGACTAACCCCTATTTAAGTTCTGTCTAACACCTACTACAGAATTTTAATAAACTTACAATGAAGAAGGGCCAACTGTTCTACGATCTCTGAGAAAGTCTGTATGGCATCGCATGCAGGCAAACCCATGAAACAGTTGGCAGCTAGCTCCATTTTCTAACCAAAAGTCCAGTTTAAACAAGGAAGCTAAACTGTAAACTGTAGCAAACTACTTTTACTGATTACTTTTTTAATTCTTGCACCTTAAGAATTAGGATAGCAGGAATTATATGAATGAGCTTGGCTTGTCCAGTTTCAGCCAGAACTGTCAGACATAACACCATATCCCCAGTGGAAGACTTTTTCTGTTTTCCTCTCACTGAAAAGGATCAAAAAATTGACCCTCATGGAATGAAGAGGAGAACTAAAAAACTATTATCTTTTGTGATCATCTTACTTATAAATTACAAAACTTTGAAAAAATAATTTCAGTGTTATGATATATTATGGAGCACTCCATGGGAACGCAAACCAGGCTTCTGCGTGTCTGGTTTATATAGTGAAACATTCGAATCTATTTTAAGGTCAAGGCACTGAATGCCTTAACTTCTATTAGAGAGAACTCAAAAGCATGCTGCACAGAAAAGGGTACAAAATTAAAGGAGAATGTCACAGTATCATAACATCTTGGTGAAAGGTTCTTTAGGCTGAGTAAACAACCTCTTCATCAACTCTGCCATCTCTCCAAGCTGAATTTATCTTGAGCTGCCTCAGCCAAAGGCAGCTTTCTGCCCTATATGCCCTCTTCAGCCAGGCAACACTGTCAGTTAGAGTCAAGAATTTGGCCCTACATATTTGTCACATAGGGTCTGAATGTCTCATGTTTTAACCATTAACACTGACTGAGCTGTTGAGGTGTCATACTGTTCTGGAAGGGAGGAGAGTCATGGGACTTTTGTTGGCTCTTCATTACAGAAAAAATTTCACACTCTGTCTGTACATTATTTTTTATTGACAAAAATGTAAAATATAGAAGGAAGGGTAATGGTCTAGAGAGTCTGTTCTTCAGCTTAGCAAGTCAGTGCCAGCTTGGAGAGCAGAGAATTATTTTGGCACTTAGCACTTGCTTACTGACCTCTGTGGAGAGTATGAGTAAAATTATTTTAGGTACCTTCTATTACCACTGTTAATTAACTCCAGCTCTCCTAAAAAGAAAAGGCTTTACTTTATTCCTGTTTTACAGACAAGGGCCTAAGGTGGAAGAGGTAAAAGTTTGTATTTCTAAAATGTGGAGGAGGCTAACCCAGTGATTTTGACAAGAATCAGAAATCTTTACACAGCTGACTCTCAGGTTCAGACCCAATAGATATTTAAATATTAAAATGTGATTTATGTAGTATTTAGCAGCTTCAGTGCAAAACTATTAAACTGGAAGCTTCCACTCAGTCCTGAAAAACATCCAACTATTCTGTCTCATTCTATATTACTATCACTGCTTGTGGTTTATTTTTTTATTAATAATTCTTTACATTAAAAGCTTTTAAGCATTATGGAAAATGATTTAACAATTCTAACACATGCTAGCTGGTCCAATCTAACACAAAGTAGACGTAAAGAGAAAACATTTGTTGGTTTGTTTCCTTTTGGTTTTTTTTTTTTTGGAACAACCATATGAATGCATAATTTGTAGGCTACAGAAGTGCAGAAAGGAAGTAGCATTTACAGAGAGAAAGACTTCTGTATTTCTCTTCTCATTAAAAAGATTATCTCCCTCTCCTACACAGAAACAATCTTAGGGAAAAGGTTTGACATCCTTCACAAACCACTGCTCAGCTACTGAGTTAAACACTTCCTTTTTGCCTTTCTGTCATGCTCAGCAAATCTTCAATTGCTTTCTGAAGAGCATCTGAGCTTTATGAGGAGCATTTGAAAGTGGTCTGAAGAAGACAGTGGCTGAAGAACCTATGTAGGATTTGGATGAGGCAATCTTGGAACTCCTCAGTCACATCTCCTGTTCACAATTCAATTAACTATTCACTTGAGAATTATATTCACACAGGAAAATGCTGCTTTTACCCTCCTGTATTTCAACAGGCATATGTCAGGTACCTCAAAACAGGCCTTACTGTTACTATGTGAGAGAATTTTGAGCCTGAGAAAAAACAGCAGATGTGCTCTCCTGAAGCTTTGTAAAGTTTGGAGACTTGTCCTGCCCATTAGTTCTGCTGCTGCAGGTAGCTTTACATTTAGCTACCTTACATTTTATTTCACTTTCTGAAGTGTCTGACTTTCCCTGTGCCTTGGGGAAGGAGGCTGGCTACCTAACCAATGACTCTGCCATCAGGAGGCAGATGTGGGTTCACACCGTACATCAACATCACCATATATGTTAACAGTGGGCGAAAAGTAAAGATGGTGGCAAAATCTTCAGTCTTCTGCTTCTTAAGATATTTCAGCAACCTTCTTTATGGTTATTTTAGAAAGAGGAAACTTTTGAAAAGTTGTATTCATTGGGAAAAATAACTGCTACAACAGAATGATCCTTGAAATGCCAGCAGGATTGTTGGTCAAGTATCTGTATATTAACAAACAACTCCCTTCTGTTTGCTTGTTTCAGAAGTTTAGATTGCTCTCCAGAGTATTGTTTATTACTCTCTCTGTCTCTAGGTAAGAAATTGGTTATATATCATTCTTCCCTTTCCTTCTTGTGATTCCTCTCTTTCCTTCATCACTTACAGGCCATGCCTTCAGGCTTTTTCTTGAACTTTCAGTGCTCTTTGGACCTGTCTATATGCTTGTATTTTTCATTACTAACACCCTTAAGAAACCTAAATAAGCCTTCTTCATTTTGAGGGATGATGACTAACAAAGCTAAAATCTGAAGACTGAATCAAACGCGTAATATGGTCACTAGAAAAGATAACTGAACCAAAATCTGCTGAATTAGTAGGAAGTTTTACATTTGATCAACATGGTTAAAGATATGTGCAGGCTTACATCTTTGCACAGTCAATGCAGATAGACAACCTGCTTGTATTTCAGAAAAAATATTGAGATAATATATTAAATCTGAAATTTCACAGAAAATATTGGCCTTTCAGAAAAAAAATCAATTAGAATGAAAATAAAAATTGTTATTTCTCATAAATTAATTTGGTTTTGGGTAAAAAAATATTTTAAAATCGATAGAAATAATACTGAAATATTTAAAAAATCTTCCCATTCTTGGGTATGGTCTGTACAGTAGTTACCAGTGAATCTTAAAATTAAAAATAATTTTGAAACAAATGGCAACATTATACTCCAATAAATGTAGAGAATGCTGTGATCCCATTGCAGTGCTTTGTTCATATAAGAAAACACCTTTCAAGCAAATTTAACCAAAATTGATACTTTCCTCTAAAAAGTTCAATTTTGTCAAAATGCTGTTTCCTGACAGCTGCAGCTATAACTTATATTTAGAAGCTTCCAAAACATTTTAATTTTGAGGTTATTATACAGATACTTCCAGTGCTAGAAGAGAATATTGTGAACACTGACAGCTTAGAATAGCCTTTTCAAAGAAGGATCAAAAGCTTTAAAATGTTGCACATGGATATGGCTGGGAAATTATTTCATGAGACAAAAAAACATTTGGAAAACGCTTGGAAGATATTGCTTTCCATAAATCTATACAAAGTATTGAAGTTTCAAGCATTTGAGAAGGAAAACTACCATCTCACATCCTCCTGATTATTCAATTGTGATGTATTTTTTCTATTTACTCAAACATATCACATGAGATATGAACTCTGGAGTAGAGGTGATCAGACTTCAGTCAGAGGGGCTGGTGCCTGCTGAACACTACACCACAAGAGCTGCCAAAAGAGGCAAGAACATAAAATTAGAGGATAGGGAAGAAAGGCAGTCCTAATGACAAGGAATAAATAAATAAGGGTTTATTTCTCTCTCTCTCATTTTAATTTTTTTTTTTTTTTTCTTAATGCAGAGGACATGTAAGCTGATTTTTAAAGGCATTTTCATGTCACCCTTCCTTGGAGTCATAGAATACACAGTACCTATCATTGCTAAGCCATAGTTCATTTCACTAGAGGTATCCAGAAAGCTAATTATTTCCTGAGAACTTGCTATAATTTTAAGGGTTATGCACAAGATGTTAACTAATCACACAGCTCCCAGATATTTGTAACATGCAGTGTGACTCTGAGGTTGCATTTAAATGAGAGACAGGCATGACTACCGATGTGTTGTTTGTTAGTGCTGCACAGCAAGCAAAATGCTACATTACGCAGTGCCAAATTCACAATACTTCATCGGTTATGCTTCAGAGATAACAGAAAGCACACAACACTTAATCAGTGCTCAGTGTTCCACGGGCTATATTAAATAATAATAATAATAATAAACTGAGAAGTACTCCAGGAAAAAATAGACTACAAAATTAATTACAAATTGCAAATATGATGCAAATGAATGCAAACAAGAAAAACAAAATGTGTATTTTTCTACCAAACATGGATCTGATTTGGAAAAGCCAGGCTTACTGGGAAATGAAAAGTCACAGGTTGGGCCTTATATTACCTATATTGGCTCAAAACTACAAAACTTTGAGAAGGTCCAGATACAAAATGCAAAGCTCATGTCCTTAAGCTGCTTGCTTTATTTCTGCTAGTAAATACACTCATAAGTTATTCTCAATTTAGAATTGCTAGTTTTTAATAAATACTGAAATCAAAACTGCCACTGACAAGTATCGGAGTTTCTTCTTGGTTTCAAAAACAGGTACACAAAAAATATGGCTTATTCAATTAAAAAACAATAATGTTGACTTCTTTGAAATCTATCAACTACACTATTGAGTGTTCCCTCCCTTCCTGCCCCCCCGTGAATAGAAGTAAAGAAAACCGGCCAGTCATTTCATGACAAATACTCATTTTTGAAAAGTGTCATTTAATGCAATTATTTAGTCAATAGTCAAAAGTGAGTAGTCAAAAGCTTTCTAATATATAGATGAAATATCAATCTATATAAAGACTACAAAAAAGTAAAGCAATTAGAAAATAAAACTTTGTCATTCTCGCAAGAGTTAATATTTATGCCTGCTCATTCATAACTTGAAAAAAATTATGATAGATAAGTATGATGGATAACTGTTATTCTAAACATCTGATGTGAATCATTTAATTAATTGTTCCCATTTTATGCTACAACACTGAGCATATGTCAGTAGAATGATACATATTTCAATAGGTCCATCTTTTAAATTTTGGGCTATGTCATCACCAGATGAAATTAGAGGCTAGTTAACTAATATTTCACTTCTTTTAAAGCATCTTGAAATATGCAGGCTTAACCACTGCCCTTCATTTTAGATAGCCACATTAAACATCTATTTGTAAATTTCCACTTAATTTTAAAGCAAATGAAACATTAATATAGATCCATCACAGAAGGAAAAGGTGGAAATTCAAAGAAACTAACATTTTAGCAATCCAGAGGAAGCCTATATGTATTCATGTTGCAGAATTTATTCCCTTCTGATCAAAGTTGAGGTGAAAAAGAGGGAACCTTAGGTGAACCAAAAGAAAATCTACAGATATTTATTTTTCAGGGCATATCTAATAAATGATGTGGATTTACAGTTTAAGCTCAGTGGAAAAAAAAATAAATAAAAAAAAGAGAGGTCAAAAAGCATTCCAGGAAGCTGTGGTATTTGCCATAGAAGTTGAATCTTGCCTTGAAGCAAGAAGCAGCTGTTACTGAGAAAAAAGGAAGTAATTTACCATGAGAGGCAAATGCATGAAGAAAAGAGATTCTAATCTGATTCATTATATTATTGAATTATCAAAAAAACAAGTCATAAAAACAAAAGAAATGGGCAAGAATGCAAGCTGTTGGAGGCAAATGCTGCCAGTATGGGGAAAAACCAATTAAAGATTGCTCAGTTAACTAGAAGGACAGAGTGCCCAGTTTCAGGTTTTCAATGGTACCTGCCTTCCAGCTCAGAGGCATTCTGGTTTAAAGTAGAGAAGAGAGTCACAGACCTGAAAGATAAAAAAAAAAAAAAAAGTTGTTTACACTCAAAGATAAAACTAGTCATCAGAAATCCTGAAGAGCCTTTAAAGTCTGGGATCAAAATCAGAACCTTATAATCAGCTATTTCTATTCAGGAATTGTCCCTACTTAACCCAGATGTCTCATCTGTCTTTGAAAAGTGAACTGAAGCTCAGGTAGCCAAAATAAAATGGATGAACTGATCAATGGCTTGTATTTCACTATGGCCAAGAACTGTGTCCTATCCCATGTAAAATTACTTCAACTTTCAGCAACTCAGACATCGGCCAAAAAAAAAAAAAAAAATCCACAGAAAAAAAGTTTTATTCAATGGTAATATTTTTGCCATCTCTAGTACTCAGTTTGAAAAAGTCATTTTGGGGAATAATTAACTTTAAACCCGCCTCTCCCCAAAACAGAGATTTTCAGTATGTTATTTAAAGTCCACAGGCCAAATTGTCTATCAATTAACTCTAACTTCAGAGAATCAGCAAAAATGCAGCTGCAAAGAGTAGAACTTTGCTAGGATGAAAATTTCTTCCTAGCTATGTAGTTTTGAAAGAGCCTAGCCTTTTAAGGTCCTATTTTTGAGAAAAGACAATGATGAAGTCTGAATTTCTGCTATAAACCAGTCTACTTTAATGCTTAAGCACTAGCTAAAATTCACTCATATCACTGAGTTTTACAGAGTCAATTATTTTCATGAATAAGGACCTATACATACAGCCCAATTTTTTATGCTTTTTTACTTATGATGACTTTGCAATCTATTTTTAAGCTTTTACACATAAAGAGCCATTAAATTCAATAAACCCCCCAAAAAAATATGTGCTTAAAATTTCCCTAAGTAACCCTATGATCTTTACTTCCACAAAACTTTGCCCTGACTTTTTTTCAGAAATCCAATCTAGGTTGCCACATCATGTCAGAACCTTCTTGTAGCACGTAATTTGCCTGAAACCTTTTGGTTTCTGGTATCTTCAGTGCCAGATTATATCCTTTTTTGGTGCAGTCTTATTGATCATTTCATCTCATTTCTCTGTACATATAAAAGTCACAGCTGATGCACATACTAAAATCAGTGTAAAAGAAAGTAAGACAGAGACTAAAAATGATGTGCAAGAGATGAGATTGGAAATGCTCAAAAGGAAAGTTTGGTGTGTAAAAGAATCTCAGAATTTTTGATGATTACCTAAATTTTATCCTGAAAGCATTTAAATCTCATTTTCAGAAAGAGCTCAAGCGCAGTGAGTCCCCTAAATGGGATTATCACTTCCTAATTCCCTCAAGAATTTTGGACAGTTTAAATGTGTAATTTTCATTTTTGATGTCTACAGTACTTTAATTAAATGATCATATAGTAGTAAGTTCCCTCAAAGGCTTAGATGGTATCTTATTTAATAAAGTTGGTGTCCACTAAGAAATTTCCTTAGCATAGCATAGGGAGAGAAAGCTTCAAATGGCAAACAACCAATGCAACTGACTGACAAAAGGGTATCCACATTTGTTAGATTGCTGGTAAGTGTGGTAGGGACTAATAGGGAGCATCAAGAAAAGCATATGACAAGCTTGAGTGACAATCTGCGTCTGGAAGGCTAAAGAGCAAAGCTGTAAGGAAAGCAAGATGATTGCCTGGAGTGCAAAGATCCTGTCAACATGAAAACAAGTTAAATAAACAATTTTATTCTTTTAAGTCATGTCAAAGACTGTGTCACTGCGATGTAACTGAACTCTTTAAAATCAAATCGATCAATCTCTGTAGCACTTTGTGGAAGAGCAAGAAGCAGAAAATAGAAACTTGACAGCTTGATCTAACTTTGCCCTGATGTTAACTTGTCAATATTTATAACCCTAGAAGGATAAATCATACAATATATAAATTATTCTTATATACTGTGACAGCTGATGTCCTTTTTCTCTCAATGAATGCAAAATTCACTGGCTTGGTATTATTGTAGTTATTATTATTATTATTATTATCATCATCATCATCTCCCTAACATCATAGAATCATAGAATCATAGAATAGTTAAGGTGGGAAAGGACCTTAAGATCATCTAGTTCCAACCCCCACGACATGGGCAAGGACACCTCACACTAAACCATGTCAACCAAGGCTCTGTCTAACCCAGCCTTGAACACGGCCAGCGATGGAGCATTCACAACTTCTCTGGGCAACCCATTCCAGTGCCTCACCACCCTTACAGTAAAGAATTTCTTCCTCATATCCAATCTAAACTTCCCCTGTTTAAGTTTGAACCCATTACCCCTTGTTCTATCATCTTCAAGAGACAGAAAAAAACTGCTGTAAATTGAAAAATAACTAATGCTTTGAAGTTCTGGGGCTGGTTTCATTGTGCCACTAGTAGATAAACAACAATCTTGTTATTAGTAAAGATGGCTTTGAACAGAAGTACAATACCTCCCTGCTAGCATCTAGGGCTTTCCAGAACTGTGATTACAGCTGAGCAGAAGTTACATCAAGTGTGCTAAAATGACACTCCAAGTCTTCTGGAACATGGGAACCTCAAAAGAACCTCAAAAACAATGGTAAACCACCATTCAGGGCAGGAATGATGCTGCTGATAACTTTGCTTTGGAACTGACGTCCTTCCTGGGCACTGCTCATTGGAAGAGACACGAAACAAATCAAATTGGCCTTTGTTCCCCTTCCAGAACTCAGCAAACACTGAAAACCAAAAAGTTCCCTTATTTTGATAAAACAAAATCCTTCAGTAACTTTTGATGAATTCTGATGTGTTGAAAAGTCAAGAGTTAACTGGAAAAAAGCCACAAACACAGCTTGGCTCACTCCAGTATGTATAAAAGATGGAGCTGAAAGTCTTACTGTCTCACAAGTCTTTCAGTGTTATTGGCTGAATAGGCTGAAGCCTGAAAAGAGTGAAAGTCTGTCGATTTCGAAAGGAGTCTGGTGATTTTCAGATCTTTCAGGACACCTCAGGCCCTCTGGGAGCTCAGTAAAACCTTTGGTGGCTATAGTTTGAAGCGTTTACTTCATTTCTCTTTGTGCGGACTGCAGTTGTGTGTTTCAAGGCTTTGGGCCTTTCAGACCAATCTGTGGATATGTTTTCATTTTGGTGAGCTGCTGCTGTTGTCCAAGAAGCCAGGTGAATAAAAGGTCTAGAGTGTGTTTGGTAGCATATGTAAAGAGGTTTTCTTTTGAGTCTCAGAAAATGCGTTATGAATTAGATTATTATGTCTTTAGAGGTGAAAACAGCTAAAGCAATTGAAGAAGAGAATGTGTCTAGGCATGTTAAAGAGCAATATTACTTGGGAGCAGGACCGGCATTTTGCAATGTCTAAACAATTTGTTGACAAGGCTGGTAAGAAGTGTGAAAAGAGATAAATTTGGACTGATAATTAGAGAGGAACAAGATGAAATACTAGCTGTCAAGCTGCAGAAAGTATTTTAAACTAGCATTAGCAGATGCCTCAAATATTACTCACAACAGACAAAAGGAAAATGTGTTTGTGAGAGAGAGATAAAGAGACAGAGCGTGAGGAGAGGACCCTAACCCAATAAGACTAAGAGATGGATTGAGTGTTAGGCTATGTAAAATACATTGATTACTGATGCA
The DNA here is from genome assembly GCA_024733675.1 of Psilopsiagon aymara. Lineage (NCBI taxonomy): Eukaryota > Metazoa > Chordata > Aves > Psittaciformes > Psittacidae > Psilopsiagon > Psilopsiagon aymara. The sequence continues at coordinate 93,341 of JANRGW010032004.1, read as the reverse complement.
GATCTTTTGCTTCTCTCTTTGCAGAAGACAGAAGTTGTATGTATAGTCTGCAGGTGAAAAGTTAGTCAATTAGCCAAATAATCCTGAATTGCTGGTCTGGAAGATAGACTGAATGTCTCATCTAGGATCTTTCAGCTGTTTCTTCATTGTAAGGAGAATGCATTTCCTTAGTGGCACTTCATTTCTTAGTGACTCTTTCCACCTCTACTCCCTGTGCATTCCAATTAAATCCCAGGCCAAGAAAATGGAGGTAAAATAAAACAGCAGACTTTCAGTATCTGGAAGTGTTTTCCTTTAACTACACACAGTGAATGGGGAAAAGTAAATGATAAATGCTTTTGCTCCCAAAAGTGTGTCATGTTACTCTTACAGTATGACCTGTGGATGGGCAAAATAGGTGGATTTGAAGCCATAACAGGGATCCCTAACAGGGATGGGGCAAAATAGGTGAATTTGAAGCTGTACACAATTATTAGCTATCTGGAACCTCTGGTATTTCAGTCTCCCACTCCAACTCCCTGATGTCTGTAATTCACATGTAATGCTCTTGTCTCACTCATTCTTTCAGAGATAAGAGATTATCTAGAAATAGATTTGGGGACAATTAACAAATATGAACATCAGCATTCTGAATGGCCACAATATTCTGCAGAGTAACAATGGCAAATCCCTTTATTGCTTACTAGAAACCAATCCAGACGTAAGTATTTGACAGAGCAACAACAACAAAAAAATGCACACAAATTCTTGGTATTGGATTGAGTGAATGAAAAAAATAGAAACTTTGGTGATTCACATTTCAGGTTGAAACACTTATATACATCTGGTATAATTAAGATTGTGAAAACTTAAAGATATTTTATACACTTTACACATTTTCAACTCATCAGAACTGTTTCTTCATTGACTGTTTTTTGAGAATACTGAATAGTCACTTCTTGTAGCTTTTTTTCCTACAGCAACCACTGAAGTCTTCATTTACACTGCACAAATTATCCTTAGCAGCAGGTAGGAAGCAATCAGCAAGGTGTAGTTGGCAATAGGTCTATTTTCATTGCAAGATGGAGAGAGCCAGGGGACATGACATTTGTCCAACATACTCAGCGAGGACTCTATTAGGAAAATCAGCTCTGGAGAATTGTAGTCTTGCTGAGGAGACATTGAAAGAGAGAATGTGGGAAAGAATGGTTATTTTTGTTTAGGGTTTTCTTAGGGTTTTTTGTTGTTTTCTTTCAAAACTAATGAAAAAAATGAAAAAATAATGAAAAGACAGAAGTAAGAAAAATATTTAATCTTTAAAAAACCTCCTACAATGCCAGAAAAAATTACATGATTATCCTGCTTTTGAGTAGTCTGAGCATTTCAGAATACATCTCTGGAATAATTTCACAGCAACCTGCTAGTGAAACTATCAGTAACAAACTTAAAGGAAAAAAACTTGAAGGTTTTGGGGTAAAAGAGAGTCACAGTTAATGGAATTATATCACACTGGATACATTTTTCAAGAAATATTAGAATAAGATGGGGGCGGCAGGGAAATGAGCAAGCTCATAACCACCTAACTTTAGATACCAAATTGGCATACACGAATTCAGAAATCAAATGTCCCAGAGTATTCTCAATTATCTTTTGAAGGTAAGTGTCTCTGCTTCTGAAACACAATGAAAGAATTTTCCCCATTATATTCCCTAAAGTCTTTTTTCACTTTTGTTTGAGTAATCTCTCTGGTGCCTCCCTTCGGTAAACAGGAATGTTGTGTGCTTTAAAATATTTACTGAATGTCTTCAAAGGATTTTTTTTTTTTTTTTCCCCAGAACTGTAAATACAAAGAACTCCTTTAAGCAAATGAATGCCCAGCATGCTGTGTTTTGTTTCCTTTTTAAATAATGTATTTGGTTTGTACTGGCCTTGGAACTAATCTTCCTACTTCATCATAAAGTACGAATAAAAGTAACTTTTAAGTTTCAGAGTAATAACTCATTTTTTCATTCTTAGTCCAGCAAAATGTGTAATACAGTAAGCAATGTAAACTCAGACTTGAATATAAGCTACATTCTCTACCTAAAGGTATTAATTACAGAGACATTTTGAGAACTGCTTGCCTATGTGCATCTTAAACGTAATCCTCCTAAGAGCGTTAATATTTACATATATTTACCTGAACAAAATCGGAAGAATATAGGTGAATAGATGCATTTTTTAAAGATGGAGAAATGAAATATCAGATTACTTGCTCAAGAAGTCTGTAGCAGAGCAGGATGTTGAACCCTTCTCTTCGGAGTCCTAGGTTAGCATTTGAAACACAGGAGGAATATGCTACCACCACCTTTTTTTTATACCTTTAATTGAAAATGGAAAGTAAAACATTAGTCCTCATCTCTTCATATGCAATCCACCTCTCTCAGAACCTGAGCAAGAGGACTGCATCTAGCTTCTCGAGGAAATTCTCTCTTGTGGTCTTTCAGTGGGGTACAGAATCTCAGGTCATTCCCAGGCACCTGACAGTTAGCATACACATATGAAGAAAATGAACATTGAGTGGACAAGCTAAGTTGTAGCAAAAGCATTTTTCTAAGCATTTTTATTTCCTTTTAAAGTCTCAAGTGGATAAAATGTAACAGTCAGATATCAGATAATTCCATATAATATTAACATAACTTCAAAAAACCTAAAATGTGCTGCTTAGAATCATAGAATAGTTAGGGTTGGAAAGGACCTTAAGATCATTTAGTTCCAATTCTCCTCCTGTGGGCAGGGACTCCTCACACTAAACCATTCCAACCAAGGCTCTGTCCAACCTGGTCTTGAACACTGCCAGCGATGGAGCATTCACAGCTTCCCTGGTCATCCCATTCCAGTGCCTCACCACACTTACAGTAAAGAATTTCTTCCTCATATCCGATCTAAACTTCCCCTGTTTAAGTTTGAACCTGTTACCTCCTGATAGTAAGCATACTATGGCTACATGTTCAATACACTAAGAGACATGGAGAACTGCTAAAATGCCAGGATGAGTGACAGGGTAGGGGAAGGAAAAAAATACAGAGGAATAGAGCCAAAACCATTCTTCATAGAAAATCTCCAAGTTGAAGTGACTAACCGGAAGAATTGGCCTGGTCCTGAGAAGCTGTTTCACTCCTGATCTTAGGAAAAGAATATTCTCAAATCAAGTTTTGTTTTGTTTGGTAATGAATCTCTCAAATGGCATGTAAGGCCAACTGCATGTTTCAGAAATTCATTGGACAGTTAAAAAGTTAAGCAAGCCTCAGATACACTGTCTCCACGTGAATTCTGAACAACAAAGAGTAGTCAAGTTCTAGTTTTAACTTTTTTTAATTGATCTCCTTATTCTTATATTTTTCTTTAATTACCCTTTATCACAATTAATCTTACTACCTAAGGCTCTGCATGATTTTCTTTGGAACAAGCAGATATCACTCACCTCATTTTGCAAAGAAGATCAAATAAAACCAGCACATAACTACCATTTTGATCCTCCATCTGCTCATATCTCCAGACTAACTATAGCTCTATAGAGATATTTAGCTGTCTGAGATTATTGCACAGTAAAGCTTCTTGCCATAGCTATACACCAAAAGACTCCTTCATGTGTTCCCATAAATACAGTTGATACCTCACAGGCTAAATTTACCAAATCTAGTCTTGAAAAGAAAGAAATTAAGCATGATTATCTCAAAATTAAGTAGTTTTTTTAAAAAAATTGCTGCAGCCATAGACAGGGATTATACGCAGGAAATTTCAGCAGCTTCATTCACTGAAGAATGTTTGCTCTGTTCAAGAATCTGTGGCCCAACCTCAAATACTCATTAATATTGGGTATGCATTATCCTTTGTGCCCTCTTTTTTGTATGAAACAATAAAAAATAGTAAGAACAACAGTGTAAGTGGAAAATGTTTTTGAGCTGAAGACTGAAATTTCCAGTTAATTATTTTCTTATAGAACTGTATTAATGTAATTCTATGAAATGAACTGATGGCATAAAACTAACTACAGCTACACCTGCTAACCTTAATTTCTATTTAGAAAAGGATTTTGCTTTGCACTCCATGTCACCTCACTCAGATTAAGAACTTCTTTATATTCTGGAGTAGTTACAGCAAAATTAGTTCTTTGTTTTCATATTTTTGTGATGTATATCTCTGCTGTGCTATGATATACCCTTTGTTGTACCAGTTTAAATATCAGATATATATGAAAGGCAGTGAAATTATATCAGCAAGCCTTTTTGAAAAGTAAGCAGTGTTGGAGCAAAATGAAAGCAGCAAATAAATCCATCCTTCTCTTCTCCAGCTTTCTTAAACTTTCTCAAGTTCTGGGAGGTGGGAGAGAAATGCAATTAAACAATTCACTAAGTGCTTTATTTGCCACCTGCCATTCACTGAATACCTGCTGATAAAAGTGAGGTTTTTTACTTGCAGATTTGCCCTGATAGACTGGAATTATGGAAGTTCGTGAGTGCTCCAGGAGCCACATGAGGATAAATATAGATTCAATCAAATCAAATCACATTTGGCAATAAAGAAGTAAAAAGTGAATTACTTTCAACTTGTCCCAGGGATATTTTTGTTTAACAGAACTTAGATAGTTTGTCAAGGCAATTTTGTTTTGTCAAAAATTTAAAAAACCTTGCTCTGATCAATTCTTCTGTTACTTTGTTGTAACTTATCCTACATTCAGAGGTGCTTGTGGGGTGTTATATTCATTAAACCCTTTAACTGCCTTTTTTTTAGGTTGTTTATTAAGAAGAAGGTGGCTTATATATTTATGATGGAAGTAAGTGTGCGTGACCTTCTATCGCTATAGTCACTGGCCAATTTCAGTGAATACAACAGAGAGGCAGACAACTCAGGGGAGTTGCAGGTGTGTCTGCATTAGTGTTGCATATTACCCCTGCACTTATGAAGTGAATGTCCCAGCTGTGAGTTGCATAATGGATTTGGCTACTTCTGAACAAAACTTTGGCTCAGGGGTATTGCTCCAGGAGAGCTGTCACCTCATGGAACTGGACGAGGCCTAACTCGAATTAACTCCATCCCACTCCATTATTTGTAGTGTGGTCATCATATTTTGAAGACAGGCCTTTTGTCTTACATATTTATTCTTGCTAAGTTTTATGAATAGTGTAAGTTACTACATGTTTATGAAATACAGAGAGAACCTTGTATTGCAAAGCACTGAAAATGCTAAAAAAAGCTTATCCCTCAATAGTTATTAAAAATAAATAAAATAAAAAAAAAAAAGAGTGAGGAGGAGGGAAAGAAATCTTTTCCGTGACCACTATTGCTTAGGGATCTCCTTACAAAGAATCACACGATACAATAGTAAGGTGATACATATGTGCAAATCCAAAGTATCTGGGAATGCGACATTTGAATATTAAGTTGAACTGTGATTGATACTACAAGCAATTATTATATTAAATTTCTCTTTCTATTTAAATCCATCTTTTTCCTGCTTTTTTGCCTTGTAACATAACTCTGGAGAAAAATTGTATGTCCTGACAATATGAGTATTTTTCTTTTAATTAAAGAGCTTTTATAGCTTATTCTCGTACTCCTTACTAGAATTCACCTCATTTTACTGATTAAAGATGTTGGAAAAGCTGTTATGTACAGCATATCTGTATGTCATGAAATCGTGTGATCAGAGAGGGTAAACCAGAATGCTCTGTAAATGCTGAAGAATGTGTACAACTAAGAGTGACTATTCATCTGACCTTATATGTTGCATGTTAAATCATGGAATTGATTCAAATTCAGAAGTCAAATACATAATGTAAGTTACTTTGAGAATGTAATGTAATTACAGCCTCAAAAGCTTAGTTATACCAAGAAAAGGCAATTCAACTGCAGTAGTCAATTTTCATTGCTTTTAGAACAGGCTTCTTGCAGATCTGTGAGAGAAGAGCTAAAAATACAGACATTATCTGTACCCAGCTATGGTACATGAAACAGAAGACTTCTGTGTACACATATAAAAGCATAAGAACTATTTTTGGTATACACAGAACTCCATTGCCTTTTGAGTATATTAAACACTAGCATTGTGTGTAGACAGCCATACTGATGTGGATTTTATTTTCAAGTTCACCTGAATACTTTAAAATTTAAGACCTCCAAGACCTGAAGCCAAAAATAATGGCAACATGAACCCAACACCATTAACAGACAGGGATAGTTTGGAAAAAAAAAGAAAAAAAAAAAAAGAAGTCATAATTAGCTAAGTAAAGTTTATAAAATAATTTATTTTATGCTAGTATTCTTATGAACCAATTTAATTTATAATGTCTGCATTTACAGCTCCAATAAAAATAAATCTTTATACTATAATATTGGGCAGTTTCATTTGAGTAAATCAGGGAGATGCAACATTTTCATTTCAGCAAGTCATTCCTAGTACAAAAAAGGTCATTGTAAAGTCATTTTTTCAACAGACTTATGGGAGACAAATCTAAAATGACCCTATAAGGATTGTTAACCGGCATGTGTTAAAGGCATAGCTGGGGTTTAAAATGTAGTAATTTCAAGTGGAACTGAAAAGTAGTGATTTCCCTAGTTAAATACTTCAGGTCAATGATTGATTCAGTTTCTAAACCTTCCATACTGGATACTAAATGAAAACTGAGCCCATGACACAGAATTATTGTTAATCCACTAGTAAGACATTTATTACTTCTACACGGATCATGGCAAGGATAAAAACATAAAAAGAAGTAGAAAATAAATATTTTAATGCTAAAAGTTTCTTTCAAATTAAAAAAAAAAAAAAAAAAAAATCCTATGTAAAAAGTTGGTAGATTTTTTTCATCTAATGAAATGAGCTCTTTACATATAAATTATATTGTAATAACAGAGCTCCCTGGTGGAAAAGAGTTCCTTCTCCTGCTGGCAAAAATTAGAATAATCACAGATGGCTAATGATCAAAAATACTGACTGACAGCTCTGAAGTACAAGGCATAGATAATATTCTCAGAGCTACAGGTTATTTATACTCAGAACTGGCTTTAGGCATTCACAAAGTCTGTGTTCATGATGTCCTATTATAAAACAGATCTTTCAGTCACCACTGCAGTTTCTGCTGACAGTATTTTTCCTTAAGACTAAATTGATCTCCATAATAATTTCACCAATATATGTTTCAATGTACCTTTACCTGAAACAATCCTTATCTGAATTTACTCAAACAAATAAACCCCTTTATTATATGTGTTATACTTAAAATGTATATTTTGAGTTCTTAGAAATACTGTATTGTACTTCAGAGTTACTATACTGCAAATGTCAGTCAGTGCAAAGAAAGGGTCCTGAAACTTGTTAGTTTCTCATATTTGTATGGTGGTGTAAAGTGCCTTGTTTCTTTTGTAGTGTTCAAAAACCTGAGAGGAGTTTGGTCGTTTTCCCACTTACATTAGTTGAAACATTTAATTGATTCAGCCAGGAGGGAGATAAGCTTACAGGTAATTCTCAAATGCTTCTTATTTATCATTTTATAGCTGCCTTGAAAAGTGTGCTAAATATTTTGTAGAGGAGAAACCTATCTCCAATTTCAGAGCACTGGCTGTGTTGCAGGCTTCTGGTAGTGATAACTTTTCAGTACACATCCAACTTGTAACATCAAGTGCTTTCTAAGAGGACGTCTGCTTTTTTGAAGTGTAATCTCTAGCTCCTGTAACAGAGACAAAAAGCTGGAGAGATATTTTACAAAAAAAAAAAAAAGTTTTGGTAATAAGAATGCAGGTTTTAAATACCCCCAAAATATTACCATTGGTTATTAGCTACATTTCTGATAAAAAATTGTGTGGGAGTGGATATGTAGAAATGTTTCTACTTCTTCATCCATTTAACTTTCAGGTATGCATGAGAAGACGGCACAAAAAATAGCAGTTTCTTTGAACTTAACTATTGATTTTTCTAAAATCAGCAACCAGAAAACATAAAAAAGGAGAGAGAGAAAGATAATGAGCAAGTTACATAAAATGGCACATCTCACTCGGCACCAGAGAATCCAGAAGGAAGAAACCATCAAATTCCAAAAGCAGCTTGAAGGCATAGAGACAGAATTTGCACTTGTTTAGACTCTGCAGTGCATCTCCATCTGAACCACAAACCAAGCTTCATTAGTCACAGAGGTCTCAGAAGTACTTGCTTAATAAACCTCTTGTTTTTAAACTAAGCATGAGTTCTGGACACCAGCTAATGATTTTTGTGCTGATGATTTTGTGTAGCCTTGCTAATATGATGTGTAGCCTCAGGAGGTAAAATTGGTTCACATTCTTTTCATTCAAATGTCTGACTGGACTTCTATTATACGAGCTGGAAGTTCTGGATATAAGGAGCACCATTTATCAACATAGCTGCTGTTTTGCTCCATGTCAGGTATGGAGCTGGAGTAATAGTTATTGTAGGAACTTTTCCCTTTGCAGATAGCAGTACTGCAGGTATACTGAGCTTCAGCTTAAATGGGATTGATTTCAGTAAATAAGGTATATTTCATCTAAACACAAGTGCAATTCATAAGTAATAGGCAATCTGTGACTTACTAGCATTCCAGCAGGCACAAAGTTTTCCTCTGCTAGCTAGCTAGATAATGACTTCTTAGGGCGAAAGCTGGTGTACCATGTTACGTTATACAATGCAGAAGTCAGTCAAAAAAGGAAAAAAAAAAGAAAAAAAGAAAAAAAAAAGAAAAACTGAGAGAGAGAAAAATAATTGTTTTTTGATAAAAGAGGTGTTAGGAGCTACAGGGTCTTCACAAACCAGCTTTTAAAGAGCATGTATTCATTCCACCTCTTTTGAAATTCAGTTACAGCTAAGTGAACTATCACAAGCCAACTATTTCACTGAACTGAACAACAATAAACCAAAACGAGTAGAAGCACTAAAAGCATGCCTGAGGCAACAGAAACTTTGGTGTTAATTTCCATTTCTTTCAAGTGCATTTGATGAATGATGTGACAAAAGAATCCTAATTAAAGTCGAAATCCTGAATACTAAATAAATTAGAAGTGCCACTACATTCATCTTCTACAATGATAATACTGCCACTTCTGCTTCTTCTCTGTGCCCCTTTGCTTACATCTGTGGCAGTAACTCAGCAAAGGGCACTGCCAGCACAGATGAGGGAATGGATACTGTTCCCTCAGATAGAGAGATAATAGGACAGACTGCTTTGTTCCCCTTCACTGCCTTCAATTTACACAAAGAAAGCCTATCATGAGCTTTCAAAGTATTTTTAGATATTTATTTTTCCTCTCAAATTACTTAATACTTGAAAGGAACACTGCACTCTCTGGTCTTTAGTAGCACCAGACAAGTTGCTGTGTTTATGGCCATTAATTTTTTATTTCTTTTATTACTGGAAAATCGTTAAATACTTAAGACAATATATAATCCTAATGTTGTAAAGCATTATCATAATGTTGGAAATCCTAAATTGGAAAGCAACACTGAAGGGATGAAATTCTATGGCTTGTGTCACACAAGCCAGGCAAGACAATCATAAATGACCTTAAAATCTATGAATCTTTCAAGGAGCTGCCCCATTCAATAAGAAGACTGGAACATGAATTATGACTCCCCAGAGACATCCTTTCCCTGCTCCCATTTTGTTCCAGGGAGCAACTCTGAAGTACTCTAAGAAAAGTTTATATCCCCAGCATGCCAGAGCAGTAGGCTTTGTCTTTTTCCATTCTCTTTCCACTTCTTACAGGAAGAAGGCTGGCAAAGAAGAGCAGCTTCTATTCCCACCATAACTACACTCCAAATCTGCCAGCACAAAGTGATGTCTCAGTGTCTCCAAATCCCATTTGTACTGTCTACAGCCTGTGTCAAGAGAAGTCCTAAACCCAGCCTGGAGTCAATCAAGGGCTCAAAGGGAACCATGTAGTCCAAAGTCCCAACACATTAGTCAGTGACTAACAGTGGCTGCCTATCAGAAAAAGTGTAAAACCTGAGGAGCATGTAATGGTACTTCTCCAAATTGCTCTCCCAGAACCTAGCAATTGGCAGAAAGTTCTTATTTGGAGTTAATGCCTGTGTATTTAATGACCCGTGATGTATTGCACATACACGGAGCACACGACTCATCTGACACAGTGACATACTCCAGCCCTACAATAGCATAGGACACAAAACATGGCATGACTTATTATAATCTTAGAGCAGTATCACAATTCTTGCCTCTTTTTAAACAATGCCATTTCTTTGTATTTTCTAGCTGACAAACTCTTTCCCCTTTTCATTTGAGGTTTTAAACAAGTTTTCTGATTTGTTCTATGAAAGAGTTTTTTCTTCAGGGAAACAAAAGAGAGAATTATCTTAATGAAAAAGATAAATCACTTGCTTATATCTGTCTGATATATTTTAAGATCTGATTTTACTCCCAATGTATCTAGTGAAATTCTAGTGGGATAAAATTTTAAAGCACTGCGAGTGAAAAAGTAGCTTGTGTCTACCTGGTGAGTAATTTGCAGAATTCTTGTCACCATATGAGTTTTGTAGCCTTAATTTTCCACTATGAATTTTGGATTGTTATTTTAGAAAGGATATTTCTTGATCTTAAGTGTAATAATGACAATTTCAGTGATCACAGTGGGTTGTAGGGCTAATTATTCTGTATAGGTAGTTATATATAGATTTAATAAATTGCCTAAGTAGGAGAGACATGCTGAGACACATAGCGTATCATGTTTGTTATTGAAGTGCCTTTCTTACACATGCAAAATTGAATATTTGCAGCACCAGCTCTTGAATTTTAATTTTGCATTCAGCTGCTAACAGTGAAATATTCCAATTTCAACTAGGAAAAAGAAAATTTTCACCCCATCTTTAAAAATGCACAAAAAGAGAATTATCTTGTTATGTCTTTTTCACACAAACACCTTCTGATACAGGCATGTAGCCTGCATTTTCCATTATGCTTAAAAAATCTTACAGCTTGTCAGCCAAGTATCAGGATTCCATTTTTTCCTATTTTTTGAACGACTTCGTATTTATATCTTGTGCAACTGCTTATGGAAGAAGGTAAGCAAGAGAAATTTGAAGAGCAATGACTGGAACTTGAGAACTTAGCAACTGGGGTACATGCTTTGTAACAAAAAGGTGAACAGAAGCCAGAGAGTCTTCTCAAAACAAAAGCAAGAGAGGAATTTGGAGAATTAATTTTGTTTCATGTGCTGTCACATGGCACACTACGTAGATTAATGAAGCCACTGCAAGCTTTTCTTTCTTAGGGCTAGACTAGATTGCATTTGGTCTTCACCGTTACTTTGAATTCTTTATCACTGACCTTGATCCTTCTGCCACTACTGTGATCTCTGGGGATTAAGTGCCCAAAGGTAATCAAATACACATACATGAGTTGTCATCTCTGGATTCTTAATAATTGATTGCCAAAGCACGTCTGCACAATGCACCTTGCTTTTTTTTTTTGCAGAATAAGTGCCCTTTTTTAGTGCAATGTTCAGCTGTTCTTCTTTAGGGGATGTGAGTTTTAACTAGTGTGATAAAGCAGAAAAATACTAGCTTGTCAGTAATGACCCAGTTGGTAGCACTGATAACTCTTGGCAAAGAAGTCAGAGAAAGTTCTTGAGCTGTTTTTTTCCTGGGACTAGTGAAAAATGCATCACAGCATCATCATTAGGAGAACTTTGGGCTTGATTGCGAATTTCAAAGGAAATGATCTTCTTCCAGAGCTATAGAAGGAGAAGGTATGCTTGTTATTTATTCAAAAATTGCACATGATCTGAAATGAGTTGTAAGACTAATACTGGGCCAAAAAAAAAAAAAAAAAATTAAAGATATTCTACCTCTGATCTGAGATTTATTTGTCCTATAAGCATATGTAGGGAATTATTTAAAAGCTTGCATTTTTTAAAAAAGGACTTTTTAATTTTAAAGTTTAAGAAGTATTTTCCAGGCTGATCGTTTTGCCAAGGATTTCACTAAAATTATGTTTGTTAATAGGTTTATTTTAAAGTTTATAAACTATCCTGTACTCAGTGGTTTTACCGGAAGATAGTTGACTTGAGCTATTTAATTCATGTTTAGATCGCTGCTGGTGAAGACCAGATTACATAAAACTAGTGGCCTTGCATGTTGAAAAAGTTTAGAAAGCAAGCTTAACTGAACAACCCATTTGTTAAATATGCCGCACACACCAGAAAGGTGCAATAAGCTGCTTAAGACAGATGGGTTTTTTTTCAGGCGGATCAGTCACAGAGACATAGAGCATCTTTATTTCAACAATTGTTTCCAGAGCTATGGTGTGCTATTATCACATAAGATAAATCTGCAAAGCATTGAACAGAGTAAACTGTTCAGTTGTATGTTTCCCTGTGCCTTTAAAGGTTTATAATGTCTTTATCACTACAAGGGGAAATCTGAATCTTTTATCAACTAGTTCAAAAAAGAAATCCATTTAAATAATGTGTCTGGAACTGTAGTCTATGGAGATAATCAGTAGCTTATTAACCTTAATCATAACAACACATTATCGCTATTTGGTTTCATGTTGACTAATTTGCAGAACAATGGGGAAGAGCACACTCAGCACATAAGACTATTCCTAGTTCTTGCCACTGCATAAATACAGTGACCCTCACTTGAAATGTCAGAGACTTAAGAAAAAGCTGTATCATATGATGAAGGAAGAGAGTTGGGGAAAAGAGGATCATGTAATCAGTGTTATAAAGTAAACACTTGTTAAACCCCTGAACAAAGTGAGATCATCATCAAACAGATACCTAGAGCACAGAATAAAGGTCAGTTACCTTTCATCATGTTTGTGTAGCTTCAGTTAAACTAACAAGCAGCAGCATGTGCTTAAGGTCATAGTTAAACACTTTTGCCTTGATAAATGAGCTGTGTATTCAGTTCTTCCTTTTCAAGAGCATGGCCATATTGGAACTCTGATCTACAAGAAAAAGGCAGACATCAGAAAAGGAAGCAATTTACTTTGGGACAGAAATAAGTCATTTCAGATGGTATAAAGTAATAATAATGAAAAAAATTAATAACAAGACAAAACAGAGTGGACAAACCTTAAAAATTGAACAGTTCACTTTAATTTTGGGGAGTGAAATTGCAGAACATTTTTTCCCTCCAGATTTGTCAAAATCACAAGCAATGCTTTACTTTAAAGTATTTCAATATTAAAGATACATTTCCCCATATCTGTACATTTCTTGAGAAAATTCTAGTTCTTGATCCTGATGAACTTACTATTTCATATGAATGACACAGATAAACCTACAAATAAGGAAGAGATATAGCCATAAGTCTTATAAGAGATTCAGACTCCATCCTCAAAGAGGGAGGATGGATGAACAAACAACAACTTCTAAGGCAATGTAATATGCCTTGTCTCATAGAAGCATGCTATATAACATATAGCATGCGTATAACATATAGAAGCATGATATATAATAATTCCATTGAATTCATTCAAAAAAGGAAAACGTAGATGTACTGAGATAATCTTTTCAGAGAATGTAAGGCTATAATACGTTCAGTGGGAAAATGTGAATACTAGAAAAAGTGCAGCATACATCCAAATATTTCAGCTTAATAAAATCAGGAAGTTTTATATTCTGTATTATGGAAACAACCTTCCTAAGATTGTTTACAAAGTAAAAATTCAGTTAACAACACCTCAAAAGATATTAGGTAGAATTCTGCCACAATAAACTTAAGAAACCTGAAATACACAGCCTTTTGCCTTTTTACTGAATTATGCTATGCCATCATATGTCTTTAAGTGTATACTGAAGCTTAATAGTTATTGAGTCACAGGACAGCAACGGCTTCCTTGCTTGATTTGCACTTCATAGAAAAATGCGCAACTTAAATTGGCCAGAGTGTTCCCACAGAATAAGATTCTGCTACAGGGTGAACTTTTTAATGATGCTTGTTTGTGTAGCTGTTTCCGTGATGGAGAGATTGGTAGCAATATGTTTATGCTTTGATAAGAGTTCAAAAACTATTTTTTTATAAATTGCAGTACAGAAATGAATACCACCAATATAGTGGTAGTGCTGCTGCAGCCATGAGGGTTATAAAAGAGGTCACTAGACATTGGCTTTATTAGATTAGCTTGCAAAGTTGGAAAAAAAAAAAAGTTCAAAAGTTTTGTGGACCAACTATTCAGGTGTCCAACAGAATCAGCAAGACATTAAATGTGCAAAAAAAATCTATAAAAATGGACTTGTTCTTCATAACACAGGTTTTGTTCTTTTACTTCTTTGCTCTTCTTAATATTTAACTAGAATAATAAAACATAGCAAAATTTCCAGAAATAGCAGATCAGTTTGAAATGCTGAGGTCCATGTTCTGATATTAGAGAGTTGAATGAATTATAGAGAGTATTTCACCAAGATTTTGCTTGGCACAGAGGATAATGATTTTGTAATGGAAATTTTAAAGGAGGAGGAAATAAAATATAATGAGACAAGTAAGCATACAGCTAAACTAGGAATAGTAACTGAGGCTGATGAAGAAGGTCAAATCCGGGTATGTTGGGTAACTAACTGTAAAGTTAAAATGAAGCCTCAGCCAATTATTCTTGACCAAAACCAAACCAGCAAGGTTTGGGAGAGAGAGACAATTACTTTTGTGAGACTTCATTATTTCAATGATACACATTTACAATTCTGTAAATGCATTTATTGCCATTTTGTCTTATAAATGGTGCAGTTAATAAGGGCTCTACAAAACACAACTTTCCCACACTTTCCTGCTAGCATAAAAGCACTCTGCCTGAGAGAATAACTGTGCTTTTTTTCCTATGTGTCATTGCCCTATCAGTTCTAGATCAGTGCAAAGTATCTGATAAAGATCTGAAGTGGTTTGGTTTCTAAATCTGCTAGGGACTAGACATAAAAAAGCCCCAGTGATTCACACAGGCCATAGGATAAGAGACTAAAAATGAGACAAATTGAGACAAAAATGTCACATATGTATGATACATGAAAAGACAATGACCCCATAACAAGTTTTATCTTACACCAGTTAAATAATTTTGTAGATTCAGGACTCTGGAAGCAAGTATCTGCCTACATTTATGTATTTTTATCCTTAAAATGCTTAGCGATATTGCTTATAAATAAGCACAGATTCACATTACCTAAAACTGTATCTTCATTTCACAGCAGCAAAGAAATCTGAAACTCATTTTATGAGGCTGTAGGATCTGAATTTTACTGAAGTGTGCCGTGAGCAGATTACACTGTTAATGTACGTATGTTGGTCTGATCTGAAATAATGCAGAAAATGTATCTGATTATGCATTACTTTAGGCAAATATTGCCCATAAACTTAAGTGACTATTTGAGACTTTGTCTAAATGGCAAACAATAAGTATAAAACCGGGATTAGCTTTCTGGGTGCTGTTTGGTATCTAATGACAAACTGAAAGCATTTAAGTAAGAAGAAAAAAACTGATCTCATCTCATCTTCCTGCCTGCCTCTTAGTCCTTTACCATGTATTTTACTTATGTAGTTGAACAGTATTGGCTCATGATAAAATTACAACATATCTTCACTCAATAAAGAAATTATGTTTTTATTCAGTGTTTGTGTTGATATGTTAAGTATCATGCACACTGCTATGTAGTGACAAGACCAAATGCACTTTGGCTTAGTTTCAATATAAAAATACGAAGGTGTTGATTTAATTACCACTCTGGCAATAAATCTGAAAGCATGTTAGTGAATATTAATGTCATATGCTTAGCCAAAAGAATTCCTGAAGTCAAAGTGCTATTTTATCTGCTTTAAAGGATTAACAATAAGGAGTTGAATACATATTTTGATAAGTATTTTATATCTTGCTAGCCAGTAGTTGGTTATAATTGAAAAATCTGCCTATTGTATACACAGAACTTATGCTGTATTTTGGTAAAATAGTAAAGACAAAAGTAACTGAATTCCAATAGAATCTATCAAGAATATTAAGACAAAACCAGAAGCAATTACATTATTCAGCTGAAGAATTTTAAATTTGTCAAGATAAACATTCTGGAGATTTTATTTGTATTATTTTAAGAAATCACAAACTTTCTGAATGATTCATTACATGAAAATCTCCATGAAACTTTTTATGTTTCCTTTAACATGACGTTTTATATTATTTTTTCTAACAAACTTTCAATCCTATTACAGACTGAATTCACCAAGGAATTAGATGAGAAATAGAAGCTTCTGTTTCAGAAAACAGAATGTCAGCTAGACAACAGAAAACAGATGCCAATTATTTGGCTGTGTCTGTGGTAGAACAAAACATTTTATGACATTTACATTGCCTTAGCAAAGCTGCCGTTGATGTCAGAAGTACCAGTGAGAAGGTTCTGAAACAAGACTCTATATAATGGAGGACTGCAAATAATTTCTTTCACTTTTATGAAGATGACAAGAGGAAAAATATGTAATATTTTGTATAGAGTAGCAACAAAGCTACGTATGTTAGCAAAATCTGGACTAAAACAGTCTTACACTGTAAAACTAGAGTTGCTTAAATGAAGTGAAAACAGAATTCATACTGCTTGGACTTAGCAGCTACAAAATTGGATTTATTTTGTCATACAGTGAACAGGGAAGAATTCAAGCTGTACAACAGAAAGTAAAATGAATCTTTTGTCTTTTTAACCTTTATTCAGCCTGAGTACCTATTTGTAAGGTGGGCTTGCCTTCAGCATGTGCTATCCAAGGAATACAGGAGATAGCATCACTCTACTTACCTTTAAAAGACTAGCTTGACACAGTATTTATTATTGGTAAATATTAAGTCAAATCAGCAGAAAGTAATTCTCTTAAGCTAGGCTAAAACCCAAAACTATTAGTTTGATTCTGCAACATTTTTTTATGTAGCAAACACCTTGGTTTGATTATTACATGACCAAACATGGCATACTCTTTGTTGTATACTTTATTTTATCAGCATGAACTGTACAGAGAAAATGCTTTCAGGAAACTGAATTTGTACTGGTATTACAAAACTATGCCTGTTTCATTCTGTCAGCCAGACCTCTCTAGCACTGACTAGGTCTGAGATTAAGGGGAAAGAACGTCCACCAGAAGGAGCGTACCCTGAAGATCAACGTTCACAATGGAAGATAAGGCCGTTAAATGGTTACTTTCTGCATAAGACTATGTAAACTACAGGCAAATGCATGAGAATTAACGCAGAAAAAAAAAAAAAAAAATATTGCTGAAAGCAGTTACATGTAATTTACCAAACACTATGTTGCACATCAATCCTCCTAGAGCTGACTCAAAAAGATGTCTGTAAAGGCATTTCTACCCACGTTGCCCTTGTCTTCACTTCAACTTGTAATTTTGGAGTCCTTTATTACAATGGATCTATGACCTCTCAGTCAGTGACTACCACATGCAATTTCATTTCATTTTCCTCTTTCCGCCCTTCCATCTAAAATACTGAATTCAAATATTGTGACATCCCAAGAATATCATACCTCAATCACATCTCTAACAAAGTACCTGATGATAAGAGTAAATCACCAAGTCTCATTCAAAAAACTGGTAGCACAAAAGTCTGGTGCTCACATTAGCAGTTGCTTTTTCAATGATTGTGTTTCAGAGAGGTCAAGCAGATAGAGGTGCCTGTGAGACTTTAGCATGGTTTTCTCAGGGACAATATACAAAAAGAGTAACAACAGAAAGAACAAAATAATAGTGAGCAAAGAAGCTCCTGGATGCCATTATTTAAGCACAGTGACCAAATACTGTTGATTGCTGTTTCACAGGGTCAATTTTTGATGCAATTTTAATTCATTTTTCTTTTTTTTTTTTTACATGGTGACTGAAATTCACAACATCCACTTTCTAGAGTTTTATTTTCTTTGAATGTACTTGCTGTACCATGAAAATAAGAATTTTCACTGACATTTCTTTAATATTTTCTGGAAATAGAATTTTTAAACTAAATAATATTGACTTTTTTTGCAAAAAAAGAGATTCAACTAGGCATGTAAAAAAATGTTGTGCTCTGACTTTAATAAGAACAGAACTTTTTGTGGGGACAAAAAAAGGTTGCTTTTTGACCAGTCAAAAATTCAGATTCTAAAGAATCGCTCTTCAATTAGTACATTTCTTGCAGACTAAGCAAGGGTTAAAGAAGACTGAACTCATCCTCCCTGGATGATTGTGAACCAGTATGCAGAGGAAGAAGAGCAGAGGTTGAGGAGGACTTAATGCACAATAGTACATCTTTCCTCCTGTAAATAGCTCCACAGATTTCAGGAAAAATAGTCCTACAAGATTAAGCCACTGATGATTAATAAATGTCTGAATACAAGGCCAAAGCCTTGGTCTTATTTTAAGTCTCAAAGACAGGGTAGTTTCTATCCAACCAATAGATCAGAACCTTGACTTGCTCATTAGCTGAGAACCTCTACCCTCCTTATTAGGCCCAATTCTCTCAGATAAACTGTTAAATGGAAACTGCTGCTATTGTACACAGGACACATTCCATGTCATTATTAGAACAGGTGTTCAATGATTTTGGATACATCAAGTTTACCCAGCTTCTTAAAACATCCCTTCTCATAGATAATAGCATCTGCCACACCAAAGATCATTTGCAGAAAAGGTTGGAAATTCACAGCCCATCAACCCTTCAGTTTTATGTGCGTGCTCACATGGTTAACTTGTATAGGGAGTTTGTAGTGTCTTCTTAAAATAGTGTTTAATATTGCTATTACTAATGTTCATGAAGCAGTAATTTGTCCTCCACTGAGATCAGTAGGAGCTTTAAGTAACACCCACAAAGAATTTAGGATTTGTATTATTAACTATAATATGCAACTTTCACACAAGAAAGGCTACATTTACTTTGGAAGTTTTATTTCAAGTAAATGTTGATAAGTCAAGAATGTTTTAAATCAAGGATACCTACAATAATATTTTTTGTCTGAAAGGATAGGAACAGGTGCAAAATCAAATTTTCTCAGAGTGGAAAATCTCAGCATTTGACTAAAGTCACATAAGGCTGCATTTGTCACTGTACTTTATCACATATTATTACCTGACTTTATCCCAGCTGCCTTATTTTCTATAGTGGGATAAGAGCCAAAGGGCTTGTCAGAATGGAGCATGTTGAGTTACATGGCATCCTCTGATAAAGAAAAGGGAAGAGGAAACAAAAATTCCTGTATCGGGATGAGAGACTTATTTTGAAAAAAAAAATTCCATGAAAATGTAGATTAAAAGATTAAGAGGTTTTCCAAGTAAAGTTAGGCCAAACATATTTTAAACAGTAAACCTCGCTTAAAGAGGAATAAAGAATTGTCATATTTCTGTTGCAGCTAGTAATCTCAGATTTTTTCTGACTTTTGTACTAGTGTAAAGGACCTTTGCTGTCAAGAGGGAGTGGAGCTATATTAAAAAGCCCACCAAATTTAGCCCAGAAGAATGAATTTCCCTCTTTAATGGAGACATTTCGTTGTCTACTCTTATGCTATTTTCAAATTACAGTTCATTCAGGATAACATTTAATAGGTGCTCCCATGCAAGGAAAATCATAGAATCATAGAATCAGCTGGTTGAAGACCATTAAGGTTGAAAACTGTGCTCTAAAATGAAGAAATAATCTTCTTTTTAAGAGGACACCACTCAGGTACAGATGGAAGTTTTGGAGGCAGCTACTTGAGGTTGCATATCAATGAAGCGTAATGCACACCCGTCTCTTAGATGCTTCTTGCAAAGCCTTGCTCTTAAGTCACTAATTATGTTTTAGCCAAGCCACTGTGGTCTTGGGTGATTGAGGTGCCTCAGCTATCTTCTGATCTACCAGTTTGGCCATAGAGGCATCCAGAGATAACAAGTATTCTAGCCACCACAGCTGATTGATATTCATCTGCCAACAACTAACTAACCAGTAGCTCCAAGAGAGCATCTTACTGGAATTCTAATAAAGGGACCAGCACTGTTCAATATCTTTGCTGGCAACATGCACAGTGGGATTGAGTTTGCCAGCAAGTTTGCCAATGACGCCAAGTTGTGCAGGGCAGTCAACACACTGGAGGTAAGGGATGCCATCCAGAGGGACCTTGACATGCTTGAGAAGTGAGCCAATGTCAACCTCATGAAGCTCAAGAAAATGAATTACAAGGACCTGCACCTGGGTCAGAGCAATCCCCGGCATAGCTACAGGTTAGGCAGAGAAGAGACTTAGAGCAGCCCTGCAGAGAAGGACTTGAGGTTGCTGGTTGACAAGAAACTCAGTGTGACCTAGCAGTGTGCACTTGCTGCCCAGAAAGCCAACTGTATGCTGCGCTGCATCAAAACAACCGTGATCAGCAGGTCAAGCTAGGCGATTCTCCCTCCCTCTCTGCTCTTGTGAGACCCCATTTGGAGTACTGCCTTCATGCTGGGGCCCCCAACACAGGAAGGATACAGATGTGCTCAAGCAAGTCCAGAGGAGGGCCATGAAGATGACTGGACAGCTGGAGCACCTCTCATACAAAGACATGCTGATAGACTAGGGCTTGTTCAGCCCTGAGAAGACTCCAGGAAGACCTCATAGCAGCCTTCCCATACACAATTGCCTACAAGAAATCTGGAGAGGAAATTTTTACAACAGCACGTAGTGACTGGAGAGTGGGGAATGGTTTTAACTGGCAGAGGGTAGATTTTATGTTAGATATTAGGAAATCTGTTAGGAATCTGTATTTATATAAAGATTAGATATTAGGAAAAAAATTTTCATTATGGGGGCAGTGAGATGCTGGAGCAGGTTGCCCACAGAAGCTGTGGCTGCCCCATGCCCCATCCCTGAAGTGTTCTAGACCAGCTTGGGGCGGGGGGGGGGGGGGGGACACCCTG
>JANRGW010032004.1:0-72381 GCA_024733675.1 Psilopsiagon aymara | reverse complement strand
AACACCCTGGTCTAGTGGAGGGTGACCCTGCCCTAGAACTAGATGATCTCTAAGGTCCCTTCCAACCACAACCATTTTATGATTCTATGATGATTCTACAATATCTGACTTCCGTCTTTGATTTTCCAGTAGAGTGTCTGCACAAAGAACTCTTCCACACAATTAGAGTTCACAGATGAAATAGTTGATGTGGGACAGTATGTTGTACCAATGTTCTTTTACTTTGAGTTTCCTAATAATGCCAGTGGTGAAGGCATTGAGAATATCTGAGTAAATATCTGAGTAAACTCATTAGGAATCAATATTATGAAATGGTTTAAGACCCTCTGCCTCCCACAGGCAGTTCTCCATAGCTTCTAGCTCTTGTTGCAACACCAGCTCGTCATCACTCCCACCAAAAGAAATGCATCTGCAAGAGTCAGCTATAGCATATGGATTCCTCACCTTAGCAGGAGTGAGGTTATGATCAATGCCTTCACAGTTAAAAGATCCTGCAAAGTGACAGCAACTAGATCGCACATACCAGCTCCTCTGACATGCTAATTTAATAGAAATTATGAGACCACATGTCTAAATTTTCAGTGCAGCAAAATCTTGCCTTTGGTTGACCCAGCCTGAGTTTTGCAAGGTCTGCACACACTGAGAGACTTTTGCAAGAAGCAGCACCTCAGCTGAGCTGACAGTTAAACAGGAGCTGTCAGTTCCCATTGGTGTTTGGATTTTTTTTTTTTCCTCCTAAAATGTAACACACTGCCTCAAATAAGCTTCCACCAAATTCTGAATGCAAATGCTTACCTTTTTGCAAAGCCCAGACCCTTGTTACACTGGCATTCTGAATTCATTAATAGCAGCAGTTGCTTCTTCCCTGCAAATCAAGAACTTACATCAGCGAAAGGCAGCAGTTTCCAGCCTTCCTTAGCCTACCCTGAAGTCAGCACTGAAGTCACAGGGCAACCTGTGACAGGCAGATGATCACCTTCTGCATGAACTCAGTGGGAGAGGAGATTTTTCCTGATTAAAAACAGTATTCTGCTGATTGGCAGCAACTTCTCTCCTCTTAGAGCAAAGGGCTGCTTTGAAACCATGCTCTAACTTTGTCATGACTGTTGGGTTTTTTTCTTGCGTATAAACAAACAGGAGACAGGTTTCTTGTACTGATACTAATTACATTAGTGTGGAAAAGATTCCTACTCATAGCAGTGTATATTTGAATGTGGGAAAAATGTCTTTTTGTTGAATACAGATGGTCAGCTCATGCTGTCCCTTTTTGCCCTGATCTTTACCATCCGCAGAAGAATATTCTTAGCCCACTTTTCTTAGCAATCACCTCTATCCTCACTGAAATTTGCCTTTAGAGAATCTAGGATTCTTTCTTTCCTTTTCTCTTTCCAGATCTCTAAAAAAACCTTGTTTCACCAAGTTTCTTATGCTATGGTTTGTCAACTGCAATATTTTTGATTTCAAGACATTCATTGAAGTTGAGAAAGAAAAATGCAGTGTATATTCTATAAAGAAAAAAATATATATTTCATACTTATCTTTCTAAATTGAATTTTATCCTTCCTCTTTTAAACAAGAAAAGACATGATTTCCAGGATGTGTTTGCCCTGAAGTGGACTTCACCAGACCAAATATAAGTGACTATAATCATAGGCCAAACACAAGTCTTCACTCACAGTCTTGTAAATTAGGATAGAAGAGCAATACCTCATACTTTGTTCATGTTGCTTGATTTTTGGTCGAAATACACAGCCTTTCCAAAACACCTCTTAATAAGAGGTTAGCACTCTCACACTGGGATCTTTCATAAGCAGTAAGTTCCATGTGAAAGAGGAGGAAAAGGAAGCCTCAATTGATAGGAATCATTAAGAGCAGCCCTATTTGCAGCTTTTCCAGTGTGACTATTTGTGTTTGCTGGCCTGAGGAAGTATAAAACAGTTGCTCCCTCATCTTTTCCAGTGTGACACTGAGTAGAGTTTTCTTTTGTGTTTGACTCTGATATTAAGAAACAAGTTGAGAGATCACTTTTGGCATATCCCCTCTATGCCAGTGTTTTATTTATAGTTCTCTTCTATGCTGCTATTTTATTTATAGCACTAAATATATAAAGAGATTATAATGCAGCAAAAAAGGCTATTATGGAAAAACAGAAGCTGATTTGTCCAAAAGCCATGCTTATGAGCAAGACTACCTGTCTTAACAAGCACTGATAGACATCCACATACAGAACTGAGACCTTTTATTTATTTTTTATTCAATCAGATATTTTATCTGTGTTCCGTACTAGTGCATAGAATACAGGACATTTCTTTCTAAGGAACTGACATGAATCAGATCCTATCTTCTAGGAGAGAACAGTGTTCTGAGTTTTGCTTTGAAATCAGGCCCTTGAACATCTTTGCTGCCTGGAAGTACATCAGCATTAAACAGAGCATTTATCCCACAGATTATTATGTAACTATTGCAAATAATGTATAAATACTTCAACTTTACCTTAGCTGAGCACTACTTTCATTATTGAACTCATTTTATTAACGCTTTTTATTAGAATAGTTAGTAAATCAATCCCCTGCCTTCTCCTCAAGGCAGTCAGCTCCTCCTAGTGGCTACTTGCAGCCCCCAACAAAACAGACCCAGGATTTTCTGTTTGGTCTTCGCTGAGCAGAGCAGCGAGGGTGGATCTGTAAATTACTTTTCCTCCTTAAAATAAAAAAAAAAAAAAAAAAAAGAATGGGCAAATCTTTTGCCATTCAAAGCTATTGATGGAAAAAATAAACTGCAACAAATGTTCTTCTTATTCCTCACATTAAAGCTTCTACTTTTCATAGCCTGAATCTTATGAGTCATACAAATATGAGCTGTAACAGTCTATACTGCTCGATTACTCATATTCCTGCCTCTGCTACATCAATACTTTTTGAAGTGTTTTGTAAAGCTGAGCAGTAAAAGCTAAACTATTTTATAAACTGAAGAATAAAATACTGAAAGAATATTTGTAGCAATATCCTTTTCAGATCTTTCCTTCCCTTAATTTCAACAACATTGTTCACACAAGTAGTTGCACACATGTTTGCATGATTGTCAGAGTGGGTCTCTGTCACTCAGCCAGGAACATATTTCTGACAATCTGCCCAGTTTTCCTCCTCAGTTTTACAGTTTAACTGACTACTTGTGCCATGACATTTCACCTGTTGAAATTGCCCAGTTAAACTTGAACACCCAACATTGCCACTACAGTTGTCACTTCCCCTTTCTTACATCTGAACACTATAAAAAGCACAGCAGAAAGCCCTGTCACTCTCCCTCTCCTTGTATCTTCATAGTACATTTGGTGAAATGTCCTAATGAAAATACAACTGCTGAACTGCAGATATCAGTGCCATAGAAGAACAGCTCATTCAGAGATACTGAATAATAAATATTAAATTTATTAACTGAGACCATATATGAAACTTAGTTATCCTTTGATATGTAATTTATTTTTCAGAAAAAAATTAAAAAGCATGTTGGGGAAAGATTGTAAGAAGTTTTAATAAAATCCACTGGCAACAAACTATCAGCTGCATGGCAGGATGCTATCCACCCAGTTTTCAACATCTGCTGCCATTGTTCAAGTTACTGCACACCACTAGCAATTTCCAGATTTTAGATCCCTATGTTAAGGCAGTACTCTCAGTTAACTAGTAAAGATGTGCTTTTGGTGGCCTTAAAGTACCAGCAAACATCCCAGTTTTCAGAAGCAGGTATTTAGTGCTTTGTGAGAAATAAGGCATCTTGCATCATGCCAGGCACCTACAGACAGAGCCAACCCAAATCAATAGCTAAGATCTTAGCAGGAGGTTAAGAACCCATGCACAGCACAGCAAGCAGACAAGACAAACTTCATTTCTGATACAAATACACAATGCACTGAAGAAAGCCTACAGGCACTGAATGTTTTAGGATCAGTATAATTAGCTTACTCAAATACTTTGATATTGAAAAATACAGCCTTGTGTGCCAAAGCACATAGGCAGGAATTAGCAAATAAAATTTTGACTCTAGCCATTGGGAGGGAGAAAATTGTAAGGACTATTTTTAATACCAAATAAAAAACACAATAAAAGATTTCTGAATGCTCTGCATACAATTTTGGGGGAAAAATGGGAGATACCTTGTGGCCTGAATCAGATTGCTATCATTCCTAAATTTACATGGATTCATGCCTTTCTCTACAAATGTAGACATGGTCCAGGCTTTTATTATTACACAAATTTCCAAGATTGGGTTTTTAATTTGTACTTTATGTATGAAAGTCATTTGACCAATAAATCTTTCTGTAGTTGACTGTTGAAAATGGCTTCAAGCCAATACAGAAGAATGTTCACCTCAAAGTAACCCCTTTTTATTTCTATAACAGCTTATTTTTAAGTGAAAAATTATTAATTATTATATTGATACCTTAATCTAAGCTGAGATCAGAGACTTACTACATTAGATGCTACACATAAAAACACTAAGGAACAGTCACTGAAAAATTAGTTTGTGACTCATATAGGCAAGATAGATTCAAAGGAAATACATTCCACTTCCTATTAGACACTGAGGTTCAAGAAACTTGAGCTGAATGAAAATCTTTATTCTTTTCTTTATCTAAAGACTTTCCTTCTACTGAGAATTATTAATTATATTGCTAGACTTACTTGAAACAATGACAACTTGCATTAGTCAGTGCTTTAAGATTATAAAATATATAAAAAGATTATTTAGTGCTTTTGTTCTAAAAAATGCATCCCATGTTTGAAGGAAAATCTGAAATTTTGTAGTTATCTGCAAAAATGACAACCTGCATGAATTTTGACTCAGGATTATCAAATCAAGCCTTTCACTTTCCTCTTTTAAGGAAAGATAATAATAATAAAAAAACCCTAAACACCAGCCTTACTCTTTAAAGAATACAGAACATATTAAGACCATGCATACGAATATTTTCAGAAACTGGATCCATGGACAATTAACTTTTTAAGCTACTGAAAATTACTTTTAATTCCAGTTTGAGCTCTGCAGCCAGCTTTTGACTCCATGTTGCCTGGAGAGTTCAATTGTTCTTTGCTAATAAAAAAATAAAAAAGTAGACCAAACTAAGCAAAATTACTTCTGTAGCTGTCAGGAAAGCCTATAATGTGTTCTGCCCAGCTCTGGAGTTGGAACAATTTCTAAAACAGCAGAACTGCAAGTAACTCAGAACCCCATCTAAAGCTGCCCAAATTCAATAAGAATTATTTCTGTGAGTCTAATGGGCTTTGGGTCATGACCTCATGCATTAAACTAATTTATATAGAAAAAAATCTATTTCCTTTTACTTTCAATTAATGAGAGGACTGGATGTGACCTATTGGTGGAATGGTAAATAATACAGAGTGCAGGTCACTTGTACAGAGTGACTTGGATCGCTTGGAGAGGTCAGTTCGATCCAACATAGGTTTTAACACAGCCAAGTGCAAGGTATTCTACATAGAAACAAGGAATATTTGTAAGATGAGACATGCTATTGCAGAGAGCAATGATTCTGTCTCAAGGTTGGTAATAAATGACTAAAACAGTAGATGACCAGCTGAACCTGATTTGCTTCAGTGAGCTAACATGATCCTTAATTGATTTACAAGCAAGGGAACATGATAAAAGGCGTAAGCCAGCATTAGTACCACAATTTCTGTGTTCAGAATTAATATCTATAATTCCTAAAAGGATATCAAGGAATTGGAAGCAGTTCTGGAAACATGCAATGATGCATTCTTCAAAATATGCCTCACTGTGAGAGGCGGAAAAAGCACAGCCTATTTAGTTGATCTGTCAAATGACCTGGAGATAACTTGCACATTGGTTACATAGAAAAAAATGTTTCTTGTAGTAAGTAGAAGTTTAATCTGGCAGGAAAAGTTATAATAAGATCCAAAGTGAATCTAAACAAAATGTGACTAGAAGCAAAGGGAGGATTTGAAAGAGTGAAGAGAACTAACTTTTGGAAAAAAAGGGATATTACAATTAACCAGCACTGTATCATTTACATAAGATTTTTTGCCATCTCTTACCCCAAAATAATTTTAGTTTGTTAAGGAAATTAATGGATGGCATTCTTTGACTTGTAGTACACTGGGCCTGATATAGGTATCAGAGATACAAAAGAGGAAGTTGTGCAACAAGTTCAGGGGAATAAATGGTCTTGAACCTAGTGTATTCAAGTCTGCTGGGTTGCTGATTTCACCTAAGTACAACTAATAGATAATCTGGTACATTGGCTGTACATCTGGTTGGCTGCATATTGGTGTAGAAATGAGGACCTGTTTTGAGCTGAGTCCATTCAGGGTATGTGTTTGAGCACTGCTGGGTTTAGCAGGAGTTGTTATATACAATATATCAATGCAATGGTTCTAGTATGGTTATTGTGGTTATTCTGTTGGTCACTAAACTATTAATCTTCTGAAAATCGAATTTGGTTAACAGGGGTATGCCCATCCATCTACATATCAGTTGGTATAGTGCATATATTGAATGTATTACCTGAGTTAATGCAATGTAATGGGGTTGACAGGTTAAGGTTGAAGGTGATTATAGGTAGCTATAATGTCTTTTTACTTTGCAACATGAGAAAGATGAATACATGATAGCTATTTGCTGAACCATATGTGACATCTTTTCCAGGTTGAGTTTGATAGATGGCCCATCTGCCTGAGACCCTATTGATGGCAATGTCATTAGGTTTGGAATCCACCATGGATGTTACAAACCCTTATGCATGGAGCTTCATACATGCAATGTCACTAATGAATGCCAGATCTTATTCTCCAGTTGCAGATGCATTCCACCACCCTAGTAGGAGGCTAAAAGTTTAAATAGTATTTATTTGAATCACGGAATTAACTGTCCATTTGGGCACCAAATAGATTAGGATTCCAGCAGTTTTTATGCCTAGGGTACCTCACAGAGTCCGTGTCCTGGGATGGTAAATGACAAAGTACACTGACGGGCCCACCCAAGCGGCCATCCACTGGACAGGTCTTTACCATTCCCTGTCAACTGTGAACCGTAAAATCCCAGTAAATCCTATCCTAAACACTTGCTGCAGTGATCACACTGTTATGTCCAGCAGGTACTGTGGGGATCATTTCCTGCTACAAGACTCATCACAGTGCAATGACGGTTGTGGGTATGTGAGACTAACTAGTACCTGGGAATATTTGCCATTAAGATGATGGAGGAATACCAGAAGCATTTTTGCTTGCCTAATGCACAGCCACTGCTTTGCTGCCAAGGAGCGAAGACTAATGCCCCAGCAGGGAAAGGGCAACTACAGGTCGAATTTGCCACCATCACTGATAGAACAGCTGTGAATTTATTTCTTCTCATAGGGATATCAAACCCCAGTAAGAACTTAAAGAGTTATTCCCATCATAGTTAAACATTTCTGTTCTACTTTACCAATCCTTCTCACAGTAACCAGGGTGAATCAGACAACGGTGAGCAAATAAAAAGCTAAAACCATGAAACACATGAGAAAATCTAAAGGGCACTTGATAAAACTCTTTGATTTGCTATTTGAACTTCTTATGCACTCTATCATAATTAATTTTGATGATCTTAAGCTAAATTAAAAGCACCAGGTAGCACTGCACTGGAGGAAAAGTATAAGAACACCTTAATGGAGCCACCCAACATAGTGCCCTGTAGGCAACCATAACTTAATTTAGAAGCACACTTGATATGCAGAAATACACCCAAGTAAAATGGCAGGTGATCCTAAAAACACAATAAGAAGTAGCTGCTGTATCCATCCTCACTCACAGTAATTCTGTATGAACGTGGTGCTTTTCATTAAGCAATCAATAATATATTTTATTAGTCCAGGACACTGAATACAACCCACTAGAAGCAATCTCACTCCACACTTTTGAGTGTGAATATCACAATTAAACCAAGAAAAAATAAATTAGTTTTTCTGAAATCTTGAAGTTTTTGAGTTGTAGAAGTCCAATTACAAATTAGCAAGCTGTGAATAATCAGATTTAAGAAAACCCCACAGTTCCAAAGCTGCAGGAGCTTTACTCATAAAATCTCTAAAAATTTATTAAGTTAAATAGTAATTGGTGACAAATGAGGCCACCAATCATAGATAACAGAATCAGTGTTTTTCACCTCTAGTTTTGGAAGGCCTTCTGGGAGGACCATAATCTTTCTGAACATGGCATTTGAAATATACATAAATAATGACACAGCCTTGTGCAGTTCCAGGGTACTAACAAATATATCTGTGTTTGAAAGCATCTGATCTTTCATTCTTATTCCAGTACAGCAATAGACTAAATTTCCAAATGCATTCATCCACCTGCTCCCATTTAGAGGGTGAGATACTGACTCTTGAAAATGTTTGGAAATCTGGTTTACTTCATTACAGCACTAGACTGGAGATAACCATGTCTTGAAACTCATTCAGGTCTAGATGCTAAAGACTTCTGAAAATCTTTCTGGCTTCATATCAGCATACTAATGTCAACAAGCATGTATATGTTTCATGTGGATAAGATGCATCTCTTCATCATGTCTGTAATTCAATCTTGACATGGTAATTTTTAAGTTCTAAGAAGGAGATAATTTTATCTATCAGTCTCCTTTTAGCATGTGAGAATGTGAAATCAAACATAGCAAATTTTTCATTCAGTTGCAAACTCTCACTGAAGTGAATGACCCTTTAAAAGTGTTAGGAAGCCAGGCCACTCATAATATGAGAGGCACATTTCAATCTGGTTGCATCGGAAATACTCAAGAGTAAGAGCGAATAGTGAGGAATGTATTTTTCAGGCTTTACAAAGCACCTGTATTTTTTGGGACAAGCTGAAATTTTGAGAAAAATTAATAAAGCAAAAGCATGAAAATAAGGAAAAGACTGTGTCCCGAGGACGTTGCAATCTATTCATTGAATTTCACAAGTGCTGTTCAGGCAGAACCTTACAAACATATTGACTAAGAGATGATTATTCAGAGACTTAATGACTAATTTCAGGAGTAAATTACTGTAGATTTAGGCCTGTAGAAACAAGCTAAGCTTCCTGCATGGAGTCAATGAAAGCAAAAGAAAGGATTGCCCAACAGCCAGGAGATTTGTTTAAGGCTTAGAAGGTTGGGATTTATATAATCATACATAAACTTTCAACAAATGACTTAAGGCAAGAACCTACTGGCTAATAATATAATACAGCTAAACAGTCTTCTCTCCCTCAGCTATTGTCCAAACTATTTACTGTGAAAGTTCTTTGGTCCAAACTATGCCTTACAATTGTCTGGGAAAGTATTAGGTGATCCAGTAGAAAACTGTGCCAAGGAGCATGCTAATTATAGTTAAACTTTGTGGACAATTGGATGCCATTCCCTAAGCCTGTATCCCATCTCTATTTAATACATTACTGTAGTTAAATCCTTGTGAATGTGTGAAAAATGTTATAAAGAGCACTCTTTATTGTGCACTACTCTAGTACTGTGGGAAAGAAAGTTCTGTGAAAGCAATAAACACTTTCTGCAAAATAATTAAAATAATTGCTGATGTAGTCATATACCCATGAAGTACAAGAACTTCTTTTAGATTCTAACTCTTCCAATCACAAGCTCTTCCTTTACGTGAAAGCTATATGACCCTGTTGATATAGATAGGCAGATGTAAATCTGATGCCAATACAAGTGCACTGTACTCCAAAACACAAAACCCCAAAATTATGTATCACAGGTTGGCAGATTCTGCATTCCTTGAGAAAAATGATGTATCGTTCAAACACACATAATTTTACACTGGATCAGCCGATGCCTTCATAAGCTTATCTCCAAGCCACAGTCTGTTTCAAGAATCACAGAGCAAATTTCATTCATTAGGACTAGGAGGAAAGCAATCTCTCCGGAGAAAGACTTTTTTAATAGAATTTTAGGGCCAACTTCCTGAATGCAATACCTCCATCTTAGTTTTTAGCAGAAATGGAAAGGCAGCACAAGCAGTCGCCAGTGGTATTTTGCATTTGACAGGGAGAGGAGGAGGAGGAAGAAAAACCAAAGTAACTAAAATCACTTCATTTAGAGACTTAAAAGATTAAAAGATATAATTCCCCTCAGAGTTATTAAGATATACTGGTATAATGGTCAGGTAAATTCCCACACCTCTAATCCATAGAGTGGAATATAGAATAGAGATTTGGCTGTTTGAACATTACTGTTTTTACTACTAGTTCTCTTTGCAAACTTCACTGATACTGCAGACAGAATCCATGCAGTGCAAATTCTCCTCTATTTCAAAGATACCGGCTTTAAAATGAAGTTCATATTCTTGCATAAATAGGATATAATATAAACAAAGGTTCTTAGACAACTCAACATCAAGACTGAAAAATACTTTCAATCTGTGCTAGTTAGCATAAACCAACATTATGTTTCCCTGAATGGCTATACTAAACATTTAACGAAAAAAGTCTACATTTAGAAGCCGTAAGTTGACTGGTTTCAGTTGCAAAGCCTTCTGATTACTACTGTTAAAAAACATGATTCATGCCCATTTCTGAATAAAAAAGTTGGCTGAGAACAAAAAACCCCCAACAATACCTAAGTACATTTTCATTAAACTATGTTTTTCCTATGAATTTGGAAGAGTAAAGAGTTTTTAAATAGGATTATTTTTAATTTAAATTTTATTCCCATTCTTCAGGCTATTTTTTTTTTATTTAATCATCAAACTGAAGAGAAAAAGAAGTAAAATAAAAGCAGTGAACACATGAACAATAAACAGCAGGACGCTAATGGATCTTTATTAAATGAATATTTTTAGGGCTACTTTTCAGTAAGAGAAGACTATTAATGAATGATTCTAAAATTGTGGTGGAAAGTTAGGTGAAACTAAGAGCTGCCATGTAAAATTATTGTAGAAATCTACTTTCTTGCTAGTTTCTGGTGGGGGGGGGGGGGGAAGAAAAATATTTAAAACAAACAAGCAAGCAAACAGGCACACACCGCAACCTCAACAAAGCAAAAAAACCAATGCTTCAGAGAACAAATACATTCTCTATTGCCTTAGGATCACAAAACTGAGCTTGTTCGAAGAGGCAGTCCTCAGTAAATCTCTTATCCAACCTACTGCTCAAAGTAGATTCATCTATCAGTTCAGACAAGGTTGCTTGAAGTTTTTACAAAAGCAGGTCTTAAAAATCTCCAAGGATGGGGTCACTGATACCACAAGAAAAATACTCCCAAGGCAGAGAGGATACTCCAGTATGGCAAATCAGTTTCTTCTTTCCAGGCATGATGTGCAAATATACACACACATGTAGATAGACTTTTGCAGTGGGCTAGTTGTTTCTTTTCATATTATTGGCAGATTACACATAGTTCACAGTTTACACTTTCCAATGATTCTTAGATCAGCCTGAGTCAACCTCTGCATATCAAAGCCGACAAGTTACTTGCAGGCTCCTCTTTCTAAAGGCTTGGCATCTAGTGCTGATTGAGGTGTGATAGGCTGGGGTGAGAGGAAAGGTAACTGGTTGTAGTGTGATCACATAGGAGGACATTGGGTTTCTATAATGTAGCTATCGGTTATATTAAGCATCGTGACTTGTTCTGTGGTTCATCATGGACACTTTCAGCTGTTTTGTGTTTGAATATCTTAACAATTTGAGTACATTTTGTCTAGATTATAGGAACATGAGCAAGTTTTGCTGCCAAAGTCAAGAACACAGCACTTCCAGCTGTCAAGATTTACCACCTCAGTATTCAAGGACAGCTTCTTTTTCTTGCATGCAATAGAAAAAAAATAAACATATCTGGAACATATCTGGCTTTGTGTTGGAGGAGTATCATGTCTAATACTTGAGTACAGCAAAACCTGGACAACAGCTTGGAAAGGAACCCTCTCATTCTCATGGCTTACACAGTATAACAACCTGTCTGAAGCTCCTAAATTATATGATCTCTAATTGTTATTTTCAAATAGTTTTAGTGTGTATAATTGCTTACTTTAAAATATTTTAAGAGCTGCTTTGTTGTCTGTGAAACTTTCAGCTGGAAAATGTTGCAGTTTTCAAGTTTTGGCTAGTCCATTTTGCATACATAAATGGAGATATAGAGAAATGTAATGAACTATATGAAATAGTTTTATGGCAGCATTACACTTACTCAGTCTTCTCATATAATTCTATTTGTTGAGATGATGTATAGATATGTGTGCTTGTATATATGCATATACACACATATATAAACAGTGTTCACCCCAGTTTAGCATCTGCTTAAGAAAAGATTACTGGTGAGAAGCACTGTAGGTGTTAGCATGGGTCCTAATATTAAATTTATTTATTGCCAAATCAGCTGACTTTATTAAAACAGCAAAGTTATGTTAAGAGAACAAAGTATGGCTTGTATTCCCTGGCAACATGAAATGTTCAGGAAATGAAAAGTGCTTTGATTATATATAAAATATAGAGTATTGTTAGTGCAGAAGCCTTGCATCAACTTCTGTGACCCAGTTGCTGGTTATCCCTTCATTGTTTTAAAGTCATTATGAATTAGGGCTCTGCAGTTTAAATAGCATCAAATACATGAAATAAAACCTGTGTGCCTCAGTTAACCTTAAACAAGTTTCCTAAAGGAAGAAAGACAGATTTAATGGATGTTATGTCATCACACTGTATCATACATGCCAGAAAGAAAGAATAGAATAGAATAGAATATTAGGGCAACATAGGAAAGCCATTTTTTAGCCCTTTTAAGCTTTAGAAAAATGAGCCAAACCTGTGAGGAAGAGGCTGAAGTGCATGTAGTAATGCACCCTAAATCATCAATATACTTAAATTTTTCCATTCTTTTCAGCATTCTATATTAAAAATCTGATTCTCTTCAAGAATACCCAGAAAAAGCACTTCAACTGCTTCTGCAACCCGATACTGTACCCCCTGAAGTTTACAATGAAATCTTAATTTACTTCATTGCATTGTTCTGCTACATTTTCTAACTAGCTTCAATGGAAATGCGCCTTCAGTTGCAACAAATATTTGCATGGCTGCTTGCAATATCAACAGCCCTTTTGAAATTGCTACTGCCCAAGCTTTAGCTCAAACTGGAAATGAAGGAATGACTGTGATCCATATGGACTCTGTGAGTTTCATGAAACCATAGGAAGATTTCCATTGTTTTCAACTGGAGGTTACCAGATGATGCTGGGGATACATGACCTTTTGAGTGAACACTTTTTAACCCATTCATCGTGCTTTCCTTTTCCCACTTTCATTCTAAAGCAAACAGATTTGAAATCATCTGGTGCTGGAGTCCTATATATGGCATCAGGGACATGCTCTTTGGTAGAGAAGTCTACATGGTTTAAGGTTTTAATGTATTTACCTTCTTCATGCATGTCAGACAGATTGATGAAGTGCTCTGAATGGATAATAGAGCCTGACAGCTAAGATCT
This sequence comes from Psilopsiagon aymara, assembly GCA_024733675.1. NCBI lineage: Eukaryota > Metazoa > Chordata > Aves > Psittaciformes > Psittacidae > Psilopsiagon > Psilopsiagon aymara. Next base: position 58,913 of record JANRGW010032004.1, on the reverse strand, counting down.
GTCATTATTTAAGCAGAGCACCCAAGAAAAAGTTAGCTGCCTTTTTAGAACTGTAGCAAAAATTCTGGAAAAGAATTCTGAAAAGAATTCTGAAATCTCTGCTAATACCACAGACAAGAATGCTTTCATTTTGCTAAATGAGTCCAACTTTTATCTTTCATTGTCATTTCCATTATCAAATGATCTCCATTCTGAAAAGGGATGACTAGATATTAATTCAAATGTCAGCACCTTAAATGCTGTTAGCCATGAACAGCGTCAAAAAGAAAGGCCACTGCATCAACAATATTGCACATTCCTGCTCTGCAGGACTGCAACTCCTTCTGTGCTGTCTAGGCAGGCTTATGGCTCAGCAAAACCATGAATCTCATAATCATTCATATCTTTATCCTCAAAAAACCTCTGCTGTTCTTACACTTATTTTAGAAGCAGGCAATTTGTGTCTAGGATGCAGACTGCAGTGGAGCATAGGATTGCCTGAGCTAGCTTTTTCTATCACAATGATACCATGAGCAGCAATGTGGCTGCAGCAGTATGGGAGTTGGTGCAGGTCAATATGCCCTTAGGAGAAGGAAGGACACAAGATGCTTCATGTTTGCATTAAGTCTTGTAAAGCTAATCTAAGTATATCCTAAGCTAAGTGACCAAATCACAGTGGAGCTAGATCTTAACTGAAGCCTCCAAGTCAAAAGATTCATCAGTTCTTTCATGCTGTAATTAGCTTGCGATGTTCAAGCATTGTGCTCTCTAACAGCTAACAGCTTAATGTTACAAAGCAACATATGCATCTAATAAATGACAAGGTTGACTATGGCAAAGTATAGTGATAAATATCTTCTATGCACATGGTTCTGGGGACTCCTATGAACTAGGCCTCATTTTTGGCCTCCAGGAGATTTCTATATTTTGAAATATCAATCTGAATTCCTTAGACATCCACACACATGATCTGGAGCCTGAGCTATATGTAACCCTCTGTTCCATCTCTAATTCTAAAGATCACTTTCTGGAAGCTCTTAAAGAAAAATTGGTGAGTCATTTCTTTCCATTTTTCTCTTTGAACTACCTCCTATGGATTGCACCAGCGAAAGCCAAAATCTAGACCTTATCTCCTACAAAGAAAAGTATATATTTAGTATCAATAGAAAGTACTGATCTACGCTTCCTTGCAAAATTTAGCCCCATAAGAAGGAGACAATAAAAACTAGCAGATTTATGCCTCATAAAATGGGAGTGTTTCAATCAGATCCAAAATACTGTTTTCCTCATGCAGCAACAAGAATGGTTAAAGGTAAAGCTTTTTCTTTGTTTTTAGCCATCTAGTCCATCTCCTGAATAAGGGCTTCTTTTGAGCTGCTGAGCACAAAAGTGTGTCTGGAAAATTTCAGCTAATGTATTTCAAAGTTACTATGTGAAAATAAAACCCCAGAACATATTTTTTTTTATGAAATCTTCAGAGAAAATTCACTTCCGAGATCTGGCTTGAGAAAGAGCAGGAGACATTTTTCAGCCCCAAATTATTTTATGAGAGAGGTTTAAATGTTTGGAAAATATGTTGTAACTGTAATTTCTCCCTGAACCAATAGCCTCAGTGATGAATTGCGTGACCAATGGAGTCAATCTATGTGTATATACATGTACACACGTCATTTCATTTGTTTACCTTTGAATCAAAAATAGATATTACCGCATTTGTTTTATCATTTTTGATTCCCCTGAGGCATTGTGACATTTGGTACATTTATTTTTCCTGTTAAGAGATGATTCTTTAATTGTTTGAAGCAGGTGGAGGAAATATTTAGCAGAATGTTTACACTATGACAACTATACATTGGGGAGGGAAAGTGGGAGTGTGTTTGAACGTGCACAGAAAACCAAAAGTTGATTACATTTCTATCTTTTGCACAGCCCAACGTACAACCTAGAGAGAATCTCTGTCCCTGGTGGAGCTAATAACAAATATGTAGATTTCATACCTATGTATTTGGGGCCATAGGCATCTTGTCATTAACTTTCTGCACCTCAGTCAGGTGTGAGTACTTAGAAATGCAGGCAGACTGCTCACTGTCCAGCTTTGAACACTCAGCTTGATGTTCTTCCTCACATTTAACAGGAAAAGGTAAACTTCTTCGCAATTTCTTTCAGTGTACCTGTCTGTCATGTCATGTTCCCTTTCTTCCCCCTTCCCCTCTCCCCACTCCAAAGTTTTTTGCCACTAATATTGCCAGGTCTATAATTCTTTCCATAGCACTTTGTTCTTGTTCACAACTGAGGTGATTTGCAGCAGAAGTTACTGTTTCAGAGGAGTAAAGCTGAGGCAATCTGTCCCAGAATAATTCTGTATTTCTAGATCAAAGGCATGTATGTGAATACAAAAAACCCGGATTAATAATTTAGTCTATTCAATGATATGACACATTTTTTGTGAAAAAGACTTTTGTGATAGGAATACTCTGGCTTGATATAAAGGAGATTATTTTAAAGCATCTAGAGAGCTATTGTGTCACCCATATTTAAAAAGTGAAAGTAATAATTAGCAAGGTATCTAGTTCTTAGCAGGGTTCACTAGAATCCCAGAGATCTGCCCAGTTTCACAAAAGTCTGTATATTGTATTTTGTATTATATCACTCCACCCAATAAATTGATGAAAATGTTTCCCTGCAATTTTAACCTTTTTGCAGAATACACATGGGAAAAACAGTTTAATTTCATTAAAGCTTTTTCTTTTTCCTCAGTAGAGCTGACTTCTGCTTCATAGCTCACTGGCAGTAAGAAATTTTCCTCTGGACATCATCTCATAGTCTCCCTGTTACTGAAAAGATGGGAGCTGGCAATTTGCCTTTTGTTTCAGCTAAACATGTGCTTTTCTCCAGAAAAAGAAAAAAAATTCCCCCCCCCCCACTATATCCAGAAAGTTTAACTTCTTTAGCTATCTTTACCTACTTATTTTCAATTTTTTACTTAGTATTGCCCCAAAGTCACTGTATGTTTTCTCTGGTTTTAAATAACATTTAACAAAATTGCATCATGGAGACTGTGATGCAACAAGAACACAAAATCAAAAATCAGAAATCTAGAGTCTATCCTTAGCTTTGTCAATGAGCAGCTCTGAGATTTTTGACCCCTGTGCTTCATTCTTCAGTCTTAGAGAAAATTCGTACTTTAATCTACTTAAAAAATAGGCTAAAATGGGAAGGTGCAGTCTTTTGCTGGATACAAGTGTTTAGCACAGTGGGGCTGTGATCTCATTTGAGTCTGTTAGATGAGATAGTACTACAAATAAATCATAATAATATTCTTATGTGCATTTAAGATTAAACCTAAAGTTACGTTATTGGAGTGTCATCTTGGTTCCTGTGATATTTGTCTGAAACTTTCTTCTTACAGTATAACAAATGTGCTTCAACTCCATTGGTCAGCTTCTTCCTCTAATGCAGACAGCTTAATGGATTTTTCTTAAGCCCAGTACAACTTGTTTCTTAGTATTAATTTCAACTTCAGGTTATTGTGCAAATTATGTCCTAGCTGGAAATTGAACCACGTTGACCACTGAAAAAGAAAAGCCTAATATATGACCTGTATTAGACAAATCTGCCCAGCCAGCAAAGTACAGTCGGATTGATTTTCACTCTGTCATAATAAGACAGTTTGTTGGACAAGTTCTCCACCCAGTGGCTCCAAGCGTTCATGTCAGTAAGGACATGATCCCCGGTAGAATATTAGAGAAACGCTGCAGATGCAAATCCTAATATATTCCTCAGTTGACTCGAAGGAAGACAGGCAAAGGATTTTTCCTTCATTTTTACCTAAGCAATCTATAAACCAAAATGTTTAGGCCATTAAAGGCAAAAAATAGACTTGAGAAGTACAAAAGATGTACCCTTTGCCTCCCTCCCCCCTGAAACCTAAAACCTGCAGTAACATTTCTCTACAATTTCTGCTTTTTTTAGAATTATGTATCTGCAAGGGTTGGGAATTGTGGTTGGGGTTTTTTTGTTTGCACATTTGCTTTCAGCGCAGAACTGCAAGTCAAGCATTTAATTTCCAACCTGCCGTCAACATTTTGCAGCTTTCCTGAGAGTTGACAACATTCTAGCTCCCCTAAAACCAAACCTGAAGTTGAATTCTCATGGGTTTTTCCAGTTAAACACTACTATTTTTGCTCAGAGTGTGCTCTATCTAAGTGTAGTTTGACTGCTCATTTTAGTTATAGCTAAACATTAAAATAAAAAGGTTTCTTTGTTTAAATATTTTGAAAACTTGAAATGGAAACATAGTGTCTAAAGCACATTTTCATAGAATCATAGAACTGTTTAGGTTGGAAAAGACCCTTCAGATCATTCATTCCAATCTTTAAGCTAACATTACCTAAGGATAGAAACCTTTCTATACAGCACTGACAATTAAGCCTCTCCACATAAATTTTCCTTTCCCGTGTTCTTCTCCCCCCAAACACATAATATTCAAAACTGTACTCTTTTCCCTGTATATTTTGTTACAGCTGTTTTATAAATATAGGGGTAGGGGAGAAGGGGTAACTTGTAGGTTGGGAGGAATTAGTAAATATTTGGTTATCTGCACAAATTAGAAAAGGTCAGACAGTTTAGAAAAAGCAGCTAGCATTTATGTATGTGTGTGGAAACTATGTTTTTTTCATATTTTTTTTAATGAGAGAAATTGTTAACAGGAAACTTACACCACAGATTTCAAGTGTAACAGAGATTTCAGTGAGAGTCAGATGCAGTCTTACTTCAAATCTTCTTTTCACTCTTTCTAGGATATGAATCATAAATAATTTCATGTAAGGAATTTAGTGTGTGTCAGATAATCAGAAAAAATGCAGAACTGGTAACTGGAAGACGAAGCTTCACTTTGTACACCTTAAGCCCACTCAGGCAGCAGGCTCGCGTTGTCCTCCCATGCGGACTGGACTTAATCTTCCGTGGAGAAGCAGCCCCAGGTCCCCGCTGAGTTTGCAGATGTCACCCGGCCGCGGGAGGAGGAATCCTCTTCTTGCGCAGCGAAGAGCCCTGACTTTGTAAACTGTGAGCCGACTTCACCACCTCGTGGCAGCACAGGGGAAGGCTTCAGGCTAGTGACTGCAGCGAAATCCCAGGAGGAAACTGTTTTGATGCAAAAATGCTGCCGAACAATACTATGCCAGAATTAGGGGTATCTAATTGCACTGAGTCCACATTTCAGTGCAAGTATCGCCCCAAAAAACATATCCTTGGTTCAGTAAGTGATGAATAAATAAACTGCCCTTTCTGTATTCCCCATGATGGATACTATACAGATACTAACAGTTCACATTTATTCCCTGCAGTGACCAATAAAGCTACTTGACATTCAGCTGTCTTTCATAATTTAACCCCAGGTGACAGAGCAATTTGGACTTACCCATCAAAAAAAAAATATTGTCATAATGCCTGGCAATGCTTTGCAGTGTGCAGCGTCAAAGAAGACACCATATTTTTACAAACCTATATTCAAAGACACAATCAAGTCATCATTGAGAAAAAGCTCTAAATCCTGCGTGAAACATTGATCAACTTACAGTCATATTTGGTGCATCACAACAATATTTAGGCTTATGGTAGTTTCTACTCTCAATGAACAGCTATAATACTAATTTATATTCTTTGATTTACCCTGTCTAGTTATCTGAGATACATCTTCATGACCTGAAAAAGATTTGCATTTCCATCTACTGTGCTGCTTAAGAACTAAGAATTATTAGGCAGATTATCACTGATTGAGACAGAGTTATACGGACATGATATTAAAAAAGATATCATAATGTCATATTTATGATTCTAAACAGAGAAATCCAGGATAATTTTCTGAGATTTTGGTTGTGTTCTAACCCAAACTGTAAACTCTTGCATTTAAGTTTTTATTTCTACTAAGATAGTTCCCTTAGATAAAACCTGACTTTCCCCTAGATTCCAAAGGATTCCTGTCCATCTCATAAGTTTATACACTCCCTTTTCTAATTTTGTCTTTTTGATTGACCACTTCTGCTTTGATATTCAAGGGGTTGAATAGTTGACCATTTGCTGCTGCAAATGGCAGGTATTTTCTATATAGATGGCTTTGGGTAGTAAGTACCAGCACAGGCTTCTGCAGTACCATCATAATTTCTAAAATGAGGTTTCTAGTGGTGCAGAGTTCCAATTTGTTTTTCTTCTCTTCTGCTTTTGCAACAGGGAACAACATAAATAATGGCAGACAGGTATGATACAAGTTAGCCAGTTACAGCAAACTTTAATTGACAGGGGAGAAAAAAAGCCTTGTAAGTGATGAGAGCCACCTGCCCATGGTACATTATCACTTAGAATTTGAGATGTGCACCCTTTGTTTGAATATATCCTCTATTTTATTCTTGTAGAGTGTTTTTCTGCTAATACCTCCTTCTGCTAATACCTTCTGTTAATAACGCTTTATTATGACTGTCAAAAGAAAAGTTTGGTCCTTATTCTCACAGTTACACGGTATACAAGGTTAGCTGAAAAGCCTTCAGCCCAAGAAGATACCTATCCTGAAAAATACAACATCAGATTAAAAAAACTGCAATGCAAGTGGACATTTTGGGTTGGTTTTTTGGTTTTTTTTTTTTTTTTTTTTTTTTTTTTTTTTTTTTTTTTTTTGGGGGGGGGGTACTGACTGCACTTTTATAATGCTTTTTGTGAGACATGTTAATACTTCCCTGTTTCATACATCTTTGACCACTAATGCTGATAACCTCCTGGTGTCAGTACGGCTCTACTGCAATTCAACTCCCTCCTGAATAGAGATAAAAAAACTCCATGTTTGAATATGACAGCTAAATACACTGGTTAGAGACTGGGACTTCTGTATGTTCGGTGAGTTTCTTAGCATTATTAAACGCATTACTCCTTTACACTCAGATCGTTTGCAAAAATGCTTGTTCTACCTACACTCTGTGCTATTGCCACAGTTCTGCTTACGAAGGCAATACCTTGCTAGTGCTGTCTGTATAAAACGGCCACTAGTGGGCCTGTAATTACTCTAGCAGAAATATACTGATTACCACTGTATTTATTTCACTTGATGTGCAAAACGACAACAGCAGTTAAACCAATGTTTGCACCCACCCTAAGCCAGCTACTTGTGTTCACCTCCTTTCAGCCCAGACCCAGCTAGTAAAAAGCAGCAGCATCTGAATCAAGCTGTCCTGAGGTATTGCTTTTCTTTCGCTCAAACAACAGCTACATGAATCAAATCATGAGTCTCATTCGTCAGTCACTTCCTAAACTGTGATTATTTATGTCAATTCAGCAGCACAGAGCAGAAGGCAGGAGGGCATGGCAGATTTGTTTATCTACAGGAAAGCTGACTTACCCTATAACTTACCACATGTCCAGATTTTTACTGATCTTGTTAGCAATGCGATGTGCAGGAGTGTCCTCTCTTCTGTTTTTTTATCTAGTTCTCTCTAGTAAAACAATAAACAGGGTTTCCCCCTTATCCCTTTACAGCAATTTGGGAAGCAAATAAAAGAGAACTGGAGGCGTGTTTTCGGTCACATTAATTGGAAGTGGTGAGAAGGAAGACAGCTACGTGGAAAAGGAGATGGCTATATGCGAGGTATGGGGCTATAGTGAATCCTGAACAGAAATTATTCCAGCAATTGAAGGAGACAGAAAAGGGGTTGGCTACCGTTCTCCTCCTCGAAGTCCTGAACCCAGAGCTGCCACTAACTCTCCCAGGCCTGTTTTTATTCTTGCCCTTTTCACCAAAACTAACCCAATATGACATTTTACCAATACTAGTGAGATACATTAAATCAATTCTAGGACAGCCAATTGGAATGGTAAACTCTTATGTTTCATAGACATAAATTAAATTTAAGCTAAGAAATTTTCTCAAAAGTGCTTTTTAATTCCATATAATGGATCAGACTGCAAAGACCATTAAGTGACTTTTAATGTAGCACAGCAGGCAAAGCTTAGACAAACTTCTGTGGTAACAAGTCTACTACTTCTGGACTTTAAAATGTCCCTCTTTCACATACTGCAGAACTCCACTATATGTGCTGAGATGTTTCTACACTGTCCTCTGTGAAGCAGTGGTTTAAACCCCCCTTTGCATAATTCTCAGAATCCACTTATCAAAATCATGTATAAATAAAGTTTAAGTACAGAACAGCAAGTCCTAAGCTTATGTGTCTTGTTGCATGCAGAGGAGGGGTGGATAGCACTGGGGAAAATAGGGAGTCTTTTGTCTCTAAAACAAGCTTAGGACCACTTTAAATAAAGCAACTGGTTAATGTGTTTCCTCTCAGGAATACTGTGTACAAATAACTATTGCTCTAAACTACCAAGTTGTATCTAAAAATTGTTAACCATCACACAGTTGCTATAGAATTATTTAATTTGATTTCTAAACACTTTATGGAGAACAATTCTGGTCTTTTTTTCCAGTTTTATTTCATAGAAACCCAGTGTCATTTTGGCATCTAACAAGCTAGTCAGGGACTTCTATTGGCAAAATCCACTGATGGCTTTCCTACAGGGCTCATGATACACTAAGCTGAACTTCCATTACAGAAAACTCTTTCCAATAGATCAGTTTTTCAAAGAGACTTTAATAATAGTTTGGTAGTACATTTATTTAGCAGGGGGCTCCTAGACTATCAGAAGATCTGGAAGAGTCTGGAATTATTGCTTTCCTTTGAAGAGAAATAATAGTAGATGGTTCACTGAAGCATTAATATTGTCCCAGAAGCCACACAGAAATCCTGAATAAAGCTGTAGAACAATTGATACTTACAAGACGAAGATGATGAAAGTTTTTTGGAGGTACAGTCACAGCTGAATATGTACATCTGGATTGCAAAATAAGTCAAATTTGTTTTTCATCTCAACTAATCCTCTATGATTATACAGATTTTTTTTTTCCCCTCCATAACTCATAGATAATCTGCTGGTATTTCTGTCAAAATTGCAAGCTGTTCAAATTGATGTTACAGACAACATACCTTATATAGCAAAGTTCATGCTCACAGATGTAAGGAAACGTAAGGAAAAGTCTGCATTGCTATGGTTAAACTGACAGGTGGCTGGTGGGAGAGAAGCAATTTAGGGATTGAAACTGATAAAAGCAGGATCAGTGGGATAGACATAGTTGAGGCTGGCAAGAATTTAGAACGCCATTGTATTTAAAATGGAATTATAGGAACTCAGTTCTTCTGAAATTCTTTGCAATCTCTGTTTTATTTTCTGTCTCATACTGTCTGTATTTACTTGTAGTTCTGGAAACTCATCAACAATTCTAGGAATGCTTATTTAGTTTACCTAAAGTGCTTCATTATTATTTAAAATAAACATAGATTCACACTTGTTTAAAGCAAAATTCAGTTTTCGTTTCAAGCTGTAAAAAAAACCCCATCAGTCTAATGGCCTACCCACCATTCAGCTGGAACCTCCAAATTTCTATAATAACAGTTTATGCTTATTTTTTTAGTTAACAGTATAAGAAATCTGAACATCACTGGTACAGTCACTCTTTCCATCAATCTCTTGATTCTTGTCAATGAAATTACAGAGTCTGTCAGAGGTTCCAGTGCCACCAACAGGATTCTTATGAGTCAGCAATGCTGCAATACAGTGCTGAGGCTTCAGCACTAATCATAATATGAGTGCAAATACTAGTATAGCACAAGTTAATATGGCACAGAAACTACTCATCTTGTGAAATCTGTGGATATTCCTTAGATTCTGACCTCTTTCACTAAGCAGCAGGGTCACCTTTAGTGTATTGTGTTGTCACCTCACATTTGTCACCCCAATATTTCCAGCTGTAAAGCTGTGCTGTATGATACCCTTTAAGTTCATCAGTAGAAATACCATTCTCAGCAGAAATTGTTAGTACAGTCTCACTCCAATTAATCTCTTGCTCCCAGCTAGCTCAGAAAAGGCACTTTAGTTTACATAGGATTTACTGAACGCAATTGAAGGGCAAAAGCTACAAAAGATATTTGGGAATGAAACACATTTCACCTACTCTAATGTAACGACTTATGTTAACGAAAGTGTTCACTGTTGCTAATGGATCCCTATCCCTGAAATCTGATCTACCTCAGATGGTCATGGATAGCCTGAATAGAATAAAAGAATCCAAAGAATTCAGAGAGAAGATACCTTTGTATTAACCCTAAACAAGGCTAGAGGCTCTGTCTGTAGAAATGTTTTAAAAAGCAGCTTCTCATTAAATACTTTTTGTATTTTTGGGTTCTTGCTAATCTTCACCTTTAGCTATGTAGAATTATTCTAAGGAAGAAGTTGTATATGAGACTTTAAACAGTTAATACTATCCTTTCAAGAGAATTTGGGATTAACCGGCATGCCTGTTGTAAAGTCATTTTATTTACTTTGAGGAAAATAAGACAAAAATTATGCTAAATAGAAGAAGGGAAGACTCAAAAATTATGAAAGACCTTTTTCTGGTGTTGGTGGCCTGATGGGACCTTTGGCGTGAACTCACTGCTGAAGGGACAACCATGTTGCTTGAGTTAACAAACCTGCATTAATATCAAGGCTGCTTTGATCCTTGCTCCACACCACTCTCAGGCATAAGTTGATCTCTTGATTAGCTAATCTAGACCTCTCTTTGAACAGGTGAAAGAGGGAAACAACACATCCTTCCTCATTAAAAAAAAACCCCAACACACAGTGAGAAAATAAAGACCTTCATGTCAAGGTTAGCTATAGCACCCATGTATCAGCTGCTCTTCAAATCTTTTTTTTGACTACAAAGATTTGTCACCTGGTTCCTTTTTCCACCCTAGTGTTAGTTATCCTTAGAGTGGGATAAGCATCCAGGGAGCTGCATTGTCCAAGAGACTGCAGAGGAATTAACCTTTTCAAAGCACAAATCAAGTTAATGTGGGGGCAGAGAACTCAGAAGGCAGAAAACCAGTATTTTTTTCTAGTAATTCCTTAACTCTTATTTCCAGCATACCAATTTTGGTCTATACAGTTCAAGTTCTATGCTCCTCCTAACTGCTTGAAACATTCATCTCAATCCATTGTTTGTACTAGTAGAATTTTGTTTGAACAATTCAGCTTTTCCTGAGTTGCATAAACAACTTCACGTAAAACAGACTAAGCTGGACTTCTACTCTATTGGAAATTGGGAGCACAGACTCTAGCCATAAAGATGAGGAGTCTCCATGGAAACACAGAGATCTCGCAGTCTTACTTATATGTACACTTGGGTCTGATGCAATTTCCAACAACATCAGTCTGAGGATGATTTGGGAATCTTCCAGAATACCATTGTTTTCTGGATTTTTTCAGAAAATCCAGACATTCGACCTTTCAGATATTGTGTTCCCTTTCACTTCTGAAACTAAGAATGTCTCTAACAATTTTCAAATGGGGAATTTCTAGATTTCAAGAGATCCTTCAAGGTTGATATCTATGAAGGTAACAGCTACCTGCATTTTTGTTCTTCCTATGCCGTGCATCTATTTTAAGCATCAAAGCTGTAACGTAGCTGAAGGATAGCTACATCCTACAGTAAAAATATTGCCTCTCAAAATGTGAGCAAGAGCTCTTCTATCTCTTGTATAGACATGGTTGCTATAAATAAAACATCTTTTGCCACTGCAGCATTTCTTCCAGTGTAAAGAAAGCTCACATGAAATTTTTACTGCAGCTAGGATAGTGTCAGAGCTCTGGCTTAGTGTTCCAAATTAGTAATTTCATTATAGGTAATCCACGAGAGATGTGCTTACTTCAGAAGTGCTGGCCTTTTGATCTTAGAGTATATCATTGTACTATGGATGTCTCAAAGGCTGCAGTGCTTAAATAATGCAGTCCTTATGTCTACTGCCTCTTTAAAATCTAAAGATTTGAAAAGCCAGTAAAACAAAGTATTGGAATACATAAAAATAACCTAAGTAGTATATAATAATAAAAGGAATTTTATAATTGTGTATTAAAAATACATGCACACGGGAATATATGAACTGAATTAAGGTCATTATTCAAATCAAGATATATTAGGTATTTTGGAAAAACATGCACCCTCTTTTGACAGCAACAAGATGAATATCTTAATTTTAAGAAGCTACACAGAAAACCACAGTTATTTATTTCGCACTAACGTATTTCTCCTCTTATAAATGTGGCTATTACATCCTTTAGAAATCTGGCCATAAAACTTAGTTCAGCAAATAGAATTATTGCTTCTAAGGCAGAGAGCTCTGGAGTTCAAGATTTGTTGAAGGAAAAATGTCTAGGCTGACTTGGCTGCTTTAAGTTACTGAAATGTTTCAGTACCACAATGGGTTATTAAAAAAAATAATAAATCAGCATGGCCTTCTGTGTTATCATAGGTGAGTGTTCGTTTGCCGTTTTTCTTTTTGAAAAAGAGGTGGGGCAGTCAAAATCCAAAGCTAAAACTTCAAATAGAATGATAGAGATTAACCAGAAACAGTGTTTACAAGTCTTCTAGCTTTCAATATTTTTGAAAGCTTGCTCATGGATTTAGCCTTTGAATCTGTTGTGTTCTTTAGAGAATATCTGGATTTTATTTATTTTATTTTGATGGTTACTAGTGATATATGATGAAAGGAACACATTTTACTAGTCTCTTACACACTGTACACTATTATGCAGTAATATACTGTTAGTTATGCTTTCTGGGCTCTCTATATTGAAATATATCATTAGGATTTTTTAAGTAAACTGGAATAAATTGATGCCACCTGAGTAAACAGGCATATGAGAAGACAACAATACCACTAACAAAAACAAAACAATCAAACAAAAATATTATACCATTTTTACTGAGAGGCTTTACTTTAGAAGTAACTACTTTTTAACTTTAGAAGTAACTACTCTCCAAATTTCAATTTTTTTTTGTAAAAGGTGGGGTTTTTGCCTCTGCAGGGGGGAAAACACTAAAAATATTTCATCTGGCAAAGTCAAATCAACAGTGCCAAGACGAGATCATTCACTCTCTTCCTTTAGCCCTGAAATACTGGACAGTCTCTGAAATCTGCTAGGAGAAGTAGTGCTGAGAGGACACACTAGATGTTTGTCAAATGACAGGAGCTATTTTGCCTCCCTCAGCCGAGGCATGAATTGATCTGTATACCACATGAACCTTTTTTCATCTCATCTGTATCTGCTTTTGTTTGATTGTTCTTGCCTACATGCTAGTTAAAGACATAACATCCCAGCACAGCAAAAGCAATTAAATGCTTGGTATTTCCTTCATCTCAGGTTTGGTACCTTGGTGCCATGGATCTGACTTAACACCACACCTCTGCTCATCTATATTCCAAAGATACTCTCAATAGTTTAAAATTCAATTTATCTTGAATTATTCATGCTTAGTGCATCAGTGACTACTATATAATTCACCAGTCTAGTCAAACAATGTTGTCTTGGAGCAGTAGGGAAAGGAGGTCAGACTTGCATACAGCTCCATGTGCTAAGTACTCTTTGGAGCACAGGGACAGCACATACCTTAGGATACTAGAACAGGAAGTGCTGTTTGCACTCAGATGCAAAGATCAGGATGAGGTATGAGATATTTATTATCCATCTTGTTATCCCTCTCCTGATCGGTTAATTGGGTTTCTATTGTCATCAGAAAATGCTGCTGTGCAGAGTCCAAGAAGGGCCAGTCTGACCCAGGAAGTATTGGAATAACAGCCTACCATGCCAAACTCCTTTTCAGAAAAAAATGAACAAATATGTTCATTCAAGAGACATACAGGCAGCAACACTGCAAGTATCTCCCTTATGACTTATCCATTTGCCACTGCTCAAGATTGCAGCAATTGCCTCCAGGGTTCAAAGAACAGCTTCAACTCCCAGCACATTAATCTTCTGATGAAATTAGAGGAGCCATTATAGTTTACTGTGTTACTAATTAAGTAGGAACCTTTAGAGAAAAAGGTCCTTTCAATAGACACTATTAGGCAAACCTTGATCCTGAACTATTATATTTTAAAAGAGGATTTCACTTCAGCTCAGTTCAGGTTTGTGATTATGTGTTTCAAACAAATATGACAGGCTGAAATGTTCTATTTTTTTACTATCAGTTTCACTGTACTGTTATCACTGTCAAAATTTTTTTCATGGCACTTAAACACTTGTCTCTGGAATACAGTTCAGGTTCCAAGATACAAAGGTTCTTTTTACCCGATGATTACCACCATGGAGAGATGGGCACTGGCAAAGTAACATTCAAAGGCCCACTCAAATAAGAAACAAAGCTGTGTTGGAATAGAATGCAGTTGTTCCTCTGATTGAATATCCAAAATTCCCCAATTATAAAACTGTATTTGGATTTATTATTTATATTGTTCTAACTTTAGAGTGATGCAGCAGTTAGGAACGTAGCCACTCCCAAACAAAAAGATTTTTTTTTGACTCCCTACTCTGAGGTCACCAATCAGAATACTGATCATCAAATAAACTATATGTATTTCTTTCATATTTTACAGTTAAGCGTGGCTGTCGGAGTAGATGATGGTCTTTTACCAAGGACAAAACCAGCACAAAACCAGTCAAAAATAAGTTGTTAACTGGTTTTCTCAGAGATTCAAGGAGGAAAGAATACAAGCAAAGTACAAGCAGCATATACATCCCTGATATATTTTTGTTATTAAGCATCTGTATTTTTATTTCTTTTCAGTACGACATGCATGACTTTGTTCTCAGTGCAAGCACAACTATTCCATTATGGTAGTTGCATAGCCATGCAATTCTACCACTCACCTTGTTTAAATCTAACTTTAAAAATTTAGACCAGATTACCCTAAAATGCAGGCAACTGACTCTCACTCTGCAAGCCCTCCTGTCTCTGATGATTGTTGAATTCTTGTATTTCTGCAAAACATATACATCTATCTTACTTTCTGACTCATGCTTTGTGACTCAAAGCGTGGGCACTGTAAGGATCAATACCAGCTTATTAAAGGTTAAATATAAAATTACTTAGGAACTGTCAGAAGTAAAGTTTATCTTCTTAGGCAACTGCTAGCCATTAGAAACACTACATGCACAATATTCTTCCTTTCATTTAAGTGCTACAGATACATTATAGGACATCTTTTAATTTTCAAAATGTAGGCAGCCTCATTTGGATTCATATTTGTTTTCACTCAAAAATAAAAAAGTCTTGGAATAGCTAATGTTAATTATGAAAAATTCAGATAAGAACAGTCTATGGTCAGACCTCATCTATTGGTTTTCTCAGTGGTCTCTGCTCTCAAGAACGATATTAAATACAGAAGACTATCTCAATGAGTTGTGCAGGAGACTTCACCAGATTCTTAAAGTAGGCAAAATCAATAAGGCAATGCTGGGAAATTACAAACACGTATATTCGCACAGCACAAATTATGTAAAACATGTAACTCCCACATACACCCACCATCCAGGTTTGTTTGTGTGCATTGATTCTTATTGTGGAACCAATGAAGAAATATCAACATCATTATCTGAATTGCCAGTTTTGAGATCAAAAATTATGAGGGAGACAAAAATCAATCTACTGATTAGTAAACAGGCAGAATATCAAAGGTGCATCTCTGAACACTCTAAGTGATAGAGAGAGGTGTGAAAATTAACATATCACAAGTTTAATAAAAAAGACAGGTTACTACAGAACGTGGTTGGAAACAAAATTCTAATTTTATTCCTTTATACTTACTGATGAAGGAGTTTACTTTTCATCACTTGCTATAAGAATAGTCTAATGTTCAGGTTTATCAATAATCTTCTGATGAACTTTTCAGGAACAGATTCTCATGCTCACTGAAAGTAATAGCTTTCAGAAGCATTTCATACTCAGTGAAACCAATTTTTTCCCTACTTTTTGGATGTGATGATGGATCAAGGCCGCTGCAGTTGGAAGGTCCTTCACACAGCTGCCAGTAGCAGTTAAATATCTCCCACATCACAGCACTTTGTTATCCTGGAATTCAGGCCAGCTGTCTTCAGAGGGGTTTTATTTTGTGCCTGTGTAGCAATAGAGCAGTCTTTCTTTTGAGTGTAAAGTAAGTGCAATAATCCAAGTAAAAACTGAGTGTTTAGTTTGTGCCCACAATTATACATATATAGTCATTTAAACAAGTATGATCAAAGTCTAGTAATTCAAATAATGTAATTATTTTAAAGACATGAGTAGAAAGTGGGATTTGGGTGAAGTTTTGTATACTCATCTTTTTCTTTTCCAGCCTAAGCACAGTTTCCATTTGAATTAACCAAAACAAAGCATTTTTAAATAAAAACAACAAAAAAAAATTCATTATGCCCATTTTTTATATGATAATATTTACACATAGTAATTGCAAGTACAGAAGTGAATAAAGAGGCAGAAAATTATCTTTCACCTTGAAAGATATTTAGAGAATAGTCTGTTAAAAATGTATTATTTAGTTGAAATCTATTGTTCTCCACCAAAACAACTGTGAGCACTTCTCCTTCTGAATCTTTCCCAAAATCTGTGTCTGTTATAGTGCAAAATGCTGTAACATTAATCTGACAATAGTAATGTTCTTCCAGTAGGAAAACAACAGCCAACTATTTCCAAACCCCCATTAAAATTGTGCAGTATATGTTTTGCAACAGAACACGTCTACATGAACTTTCATGAATAAATACAAAGGCATATCATTTAAGAGACCCCATGGATGTGAGAAGTCAAGTTTTGCAGCGAATTACAGCTCAGGTTTGTTAAGTGGAGAAGCATTTCTGGCACTCCACCTGTGTTGCTCACAATGGCAACTCTGTCGAAGGATGAAAGCCAGTGAATATTGAGCAGACAAATGATGGAGATGGAATTTTTTGTATGCTTAGCATAAACAGTGAAAAAAATATGTTTCCCAAATATAAGCATATTTTCTTAAAAAGCAATTAGGAATGCATATATAGGTCAATGATTCATGCCTTGAGCTGACAATCACACAGAGATGAGAATGGCTGGAAGACAGGAGAGTTACAATCAGTATATAGTATTTGCACAAAAACATATCAACTAATTCTTTCTCCCTCTTCACAGTCACGGTACAACAACCATCGTATTTGTCTTCTTGTTCTTTCAAGTTCATCAGTGTGCATATCACATTTACCACAAGCACTGCTGCAAATTGTTACATTTATTACAATGTTTTGAATTAAATGCTTCCACCTTCACATGGTGATAAACATCACTTTCTGATCAAGAACTAGTAATTAGGATAAACACAAAGATAACACATTGATAATACAGTTTTTCTGAGTTACCCTAAAAAGACACAGATGTGCAACCCTCAATTTCACTTTGAAATTATCAGCTACATTTGCAGGGAAACCAAACAATTACATAAATTAAACTCAGGCAGATATTAATAACTTCTGTACCTAAGATCAACTGAGAACAGATGAAGGATGATGAATTCCATTCACTATTAAAGAAAGAATGAAATCTCTATATAAGAGAATCTCTCTCTATACATAAGGTATTCCTGAAAGGCAATGGACTCTTACATGGGATTTTCTATCAGTTCTATAGGATGGAAACAGTGGAAGTCTTTTATTATGTTCTATATGAAATGACTAAAAATTAACCCTGACATGCAAGGGTTATTGACTACATAGGTAATGTTAATTCTGCATTATTTTCTGGATGCAAAAAATGACCAAGTCTATCTGCTCTTGAAGCTTAATCCTTTCCCAGCTGAAATCATCATGACATCATTATACTGAAGAGTGCCTGTCCTGGGTTCAGCAGTAGCAGTCATTTTTCTCCTTCTTAGTAGCTGGTGCAGTGCTGTGATTTTGACTTTCAGCCTGGGAACAGCTCTGGTAACACCAATGTTTTTACTTGCTGCTTGGTCATGTTTTGTCTGACCAAGGACTTTCTCAGTCTCATGCTTTGCCAGGGAGCAGGGGAAGCCAGGAGGAAGCAGAGACAGGACACCTGACCCAAACTAACCAAAGAGGCATTCCATACCACATCATGTCATGCCACTATATAAACTTGGGGCAGTTACCCGGAAAGGTTAGATCAGTGCTCAGGTTGCGCTGGGTATCGGTTGGTGGGTGGTGAGCGGTTGTATTCTCTTCCCTTGTTATTTCCCTTATCATTATTATTACTGGTGGTAGCAGAAGTGGTTTGTGTTATACCTCAGTTACTGGACTGTTCTTATTTCAACCTGTGGGAGTTACATTCTTTTGATTCTCTTCCCCATCCCTCTGGGAGTGGGAGGGAGGAAGAGGAGGGGAATGAGAGAGAGGCTGCGTGGTTTTCGGCGCTACAGCTGGGCTTAAACCATGACAGTGCCACATATGAAAAAAAAAAGAAAAAAGGTCTTAGTGAAAATAAGGCAACAAAAAGAAAACCAAAACAAATCCAGACCAAAGCAAACAAATAATACACCCCTTCACTTCCCAGCTTTTGCTAGCTATTCCTATGTTTATACGAAATATATGACAGTTTAGGAAGCTGCAAATATTAGGTGTGAACTAGTGGGCAGAAAGAAGTATTCTAAAGCCACCTAGAAAGTTGAATATGCTCATTGGTCTCCTGAAAACTAAATTATGCTTCTTTGATGAAGATTTACCTTTCAACCTTACTACACACAATCGCTTGAAAAAATACAGGGCAAGCAGCAATAGCATGTAGCTAACACGACCCTTTTAATAAGGATCACAGTATTAGATCTGCTTTCACGTGTCTTGAAACCACACACTAACCCACAGAAAAACACCATGTAGTGTGATGCAATCTTCTGTAGTCTTAGAGTAGTTCTGCAGCTGCTGGAAATCAGTGATACTGCATTAAAATCATCAGATTCTTCTGTTTATTTTTCATCTGTCCCTTATTAGCAGGCTGTCTCAAAGTACTTTCGGAGTCAAAACTGTGAAGTCTCTTATTTTAAAATAAACAGTACTCAGCATGACACAAATGACATTTTGTGAGGCTCCAGGAGCGAGTAAAGTAGCACTGCCACACTGTTCCTTCTTCCTTTCTAAATGCTATTAGGCTGTTTGATATAGTAACAGAAATCACTTATCCAGTTGGACAACACAGCAGGTGAGTGTAGAATTAATTTTAAACAATTTTAGAAAAAGTGTTTCACACGCACACACCAAATAAAAATAGTGCCAAAATTAGTTCCAAATGGTTCCTAATAGTTTACATACTCAGCATTTTATTTGCCAAGATTATTGGATATGTGTATAATAAAACTGATTGCATATTGCAATAGTCTTTTTTATGGGTTAGACCACAGGAACTCATTACATATTCATTTTGGTGTTCATCATTTTTCTGTCCACATACTGCATGGAATCCAAGGAGTTGAAATAATATTATGTGTATACTTGGTGCAGTGTGCATGAAGATTATGTTGAAGTTATTACCCTGTACTTGATTTACAGCAGAACAAAAAGTTTCCAAAGAATGCTGAACATATAGTGCTGTAATCTGTGAAATTTAAAAGTCCTATTCAATCCTTTGTCAGGTAAAGAACTACAAAAGCATCTACATATATTTATATAGATCAACCAGTCAATGCTATTCAGTCATAGAATCATAGAATCATAGAATAGTTAGGGTTGGAACGCACCTTAAGATCATCTAGTTCCAACCCCCCTGCCTGTATCAATCTCTTTATCCAGACCCAACCAAAATGATCTCCACCATTGACGTTCAGTGGCAATATTAAGAAAAAAACCAACAAACTCAATCCCAAAAAAACTCGAACAGAAAAAGTAAATGGTGTGTGCCATAAGTGATCCTATTTATTGACCTTTGTGGCCATTCCCATTTTATTCACTTTGCTCTTAAAGCCCATCATTTATTTAGTCACTATGTTGTATGAAAAGAGAGAAGACAGTACAGCAGACCATTTTCAAGTTTTAGAGATGAAGGAAACAGACAGAGTCAACTGAAAAGTAACAAAAATAGATATTTAATTCCCTCTTATTTGAGCAAAATGCAGCATGGTAGATTTTCTAACCTTCTGCTGCATTCTGTGGGCTTTTATTTTAGATTACCAAATCAAGGTATACTTCATGGGAGAAGCATGAAGTAAAACATCTGGAAAAGAATGATCTTGGCATCCTACTTAGTCACCTCAAAATGACAGCTACCAAATATTTGATGCTTAGGCAGTTAGTGTGACATTATTGCTTAAGACATCAGCTATAACTGTCTTCCTCCTAGATACCTGTTCTTTGTTGGCTCTGTTCTTGAGCTCATTCTAGGCTTGCACTGGCAGTTGAATGGCTTTGGAACACCATCTAGTACTGAATGTATTAAGTTATATTTTGGAGACCAAACCCTGGCTTGCCTTTATCTGTTACTGCCATTATGTTACATGGACACTGTCATCTGGTACCTAATCAATGACATTGTCACAAAACAACAAACCAAAACAAAATCCCAGACTACAAAGCATTCGGTATTCTTTTTGTTCCTTAAAGTTCATTAAAGTTCACTGCTTACTAAAGCTACTACAGCTAGGAAATGTTTAAAGCAATATCAGGTACCTGTGGTACCCAAAACACACATCAGATAACAAGAGGAATATGCTTGTGAAATATCAGTAAACTAAACCAAATATTTCACGTACATATCACTAATTCCATCTCATAGTTGGGTGAGTGCAACTAGAAAGGGCATAAAGGTTGCATCTAAGAATTATAAAGCTGGCAGCTACCACCTGATCATAAGGATGGTGACAATTCCATGAGCAAGTGTATAGTTTTATCCTGCTTTGCTGTCCCAGGTATTCTATCTCTGCCTTCTTTCTCCATCTTCTCTGCTAGTTTCAGCACATTTAAACATCTGTTTCTTAATGCTTGCTATATTACGAGGCAAGATTATGCTGTATTAAAAAACATGGTTTGCAATGAGGCTGAAACATTGAGACATCATGAGGTATTATAAAGGAGAAAAGGAGAAGACTAAGAAATTCCCTCCCCATCCCCCTAAAAAAGAAATATTCTGGTAAAATATCAATAGTGACACAACAGTAAAAAAGGCATGCTCACTTACACATTACATTATGGTTTTCTGCTTTCAGCATTTCAACTTAAAGAACACGGTAACATCTGTCTTTGAAGCAAAGTTTTTAGGCTTTATAGTTCCAAAGAACTTAGGATCTTCAGATATTTTGAGCAATCTATATAAACACCTTCATCGCATTCTGAATTAACAAGCTCTTTGGAACATTTTCAGTAATATATCTTTAATGTCTTACCCAGAAAAGGTCTCTGTTAGGTGTATTTCTTAATCCTCTTGGACTGCCCATTTTGAAAAAAAAAAAAAAAAAAGTGGAATTATTGAAAAATTTAGTGTTTTACCCTACAGGAATTTTTCTTCTTTTCCATTTTTAATGTCAGCATATAATGTTGCCATAACCAGGGGGCTGGGCTCTTTCATGCTTACTTTAATTAACATCAGTTAGTGACACAGAGGATGCACATTAAATAACAACTAGCAAAACCCATAAGTATTTTTGACTGTGGTAATTATCATTTGTATGTTTGTAATGTCTTTGACCTATTTTTTTTTTAACAACTGTTTTACAGACTTAAACCCTTAGTAACATCAACTTTACTCTTGTAAATTTCCCCTTTCCAATACTACTGTCAGATTTTTGATACATTTGTTTTTTATAATGATGTTGATTTTGCATATATTATATTTCTTTTTTGTCCTAACCACTACAAGCAAGGATGCCCCCAAAAGAATAATTTGCATGACTTCAGATAACGCACTTTCTATGTTTCCTGAGGCTACTATTTATATATCATTTTAGAGGTGACTTTTAAAGGTAAAGTTTACTGAAATATTTTCAGCTCTGCTAATTTTACGTTAGAGAAATCACTGTCTTCTCCTCTAACCAACATGAAGAATTGTCACCTGGGAAACAGACTAGCAGTGCTATTGTAAGGCTTTCAACTGTGTAACTAATGCAGCATAAAAAAGAATTCTATATTTATTTAGTAAAAAAGCTCAGATGAAATATAGCAAGCATTAGGAGCACAGATTATTTTCTGTATGCTGTGTAACAACTACAGTACAGCTTTCCTTTAACAAATGAAAAGTTTCGTGGAATTCAGAAAGTCGTTTCCCCTGCTTTATTTGCTTTACAGGATTTTCATTTCTCTTACCATGCAGAGTATCTGCAGATAGTGGCAGATAGAGGAAAGTAATGAAAAGATTAGAGCCACTAGTTATATGCAGCTGTTGCAAAATTTATCTTGATGAGAAGAGTCACATATCTGTCAACTGCTTCAGCAAAAAGTGTTATTGTGACTTCTGCTTTTGATAACCTTTCCCCTCACCCTTCTTTCTCAACCAATCACAATATATTTGCTTCCTATGGAAACATTAGCAGAAATCTTGGTTACAAGCCTTGTACATGGAATTTGCCAGAAGTCCTTGGCATTAGTATCCTTTACATAATTACATCAGAGTGCTAAATTATTTGGTTGTAATTCTTTCCATTTACTAAACAATTCTTGCTGTTCTAACAGAAGAAACATTGAAATTTCCTTCGCTATACCAGTATTGAGTCTTTTTGCTGAATGCCCTGCACAATTCTTTTGCAGCTGAGGCAGAACATTAAAAAGCTGCTACAACCTTTCTCATACTATGAGATGGGCAAGAGTATATGATCTAAAACTGTGCTTTTGGCTTCCTGCACTCAGTTTTCTTTCCTGCTAATCCTCCTTCAATTTATAAGTAATAAAGATGGCAATATATTTTCAATGTGCAAAGATATAAATGCTGATTTAGACAAAGATGACAAAAAGAATATGAAATTAAGAATATGAAAATGAGGTTTGGTCAGGTCAGCAACCTGGTCAGGTCAGCAACCTGATGGATCCGAAGTTAAATAAAAGTTTATAGATGGATAAATCCTCAGCAATAAATGGCTACACACATGGTTACTCCTGAATTCTCAGTCATGTGTCCATTTGCTAAATGATCCAGTTTGTACCAGACATGGCACCATGATTCAAAATCAGGAAATAACTCACCAGGATTTAACAGGAAGAAGAAATATTTAACAGAGAAAATTCATTTTCTGGTTGTCACAGCATGACAGCATCTGTTGTGAAGATTGGTAGTAACAGAATACATATTGATACTCCAATGAGTAGATAAAAGAAGTTTAGTGCTTCTTCAAAAACTTATTAGATGACTAAGACAAACCTGGCGGATACTAAATTCCAATTGCTGCATCAACAGAGAACCTGCTCCATTCAGGTGGTCATTGTAGTCTCCTGTCTTCATTTCAGACCTTTAGACTTTCTTTTCAGTGCCCTGGGAACCCAGAGCCAGTAATTGTGATATGAATTTTGCATTGCATAAAGAGAATACAGAACGTTCAAAACCTCATCTTTAGTTAACCTTTACAATGCCAATGACTGCAGTGATTGAGTAGAGTGTAAAGCTCTGGCACAGCTGCATTTTTTTATGTGGGTTTGTCCTGGGTTCAGCAGTAGCAGTTATTTTTCTCCTTCTTAGTAGCTGCTGCAGTGCTGTGATTTTGACTTTCAGCCTGGGAACAGCTCTGGTAACACCAATGTTTTCAGTTGCTGCTCAGTAATGTTTACTCTGACCAAGGACTTTCTGAGTCTCATGCTTTGCCAGGGAGCAGGGGAAGCCGGGAGGAAGTAGAGACAGGACACGTGACCCAAACTGACCAAAGAGATATTCCATACCACATCATGTCATGCCACTATATAAACTTGGGACAGTTACCCGGAAGGGTTAGATCACTGCTCAGGTTGGGCTGGGTATCGGTTGGTGGGTGGTGAGCGGTTGTATTCTCTTCCCTTGTTATTTCCCTTATCATTATTATTATTGGTGGTAGCAGCAGTGGTTTGTGTTATACCTTAGTTAATGAACTGTTCTATTCTCAACCAGTAAGAATAGAGCAATCTTTTGATTCTCCTCCCCACCCCTCCAGAAGTTGGGAGGAGGAAGGAGGGGGAGTGAGAGAGAGACTGCATGGTTTTCAGAGCTACAGCTGAGCTTAAACCGTGACAGGGTTAAATCCCATAATTAAGCACAACTACACTTCTGTCTGAAATTGACCAAAGCATGCAAATCTTTAGATCAAAGCTGAACCCACAAAGATCAACATTTCTTAAAGAAATAAATAAATTTATGATAACTTCTATCTTAATTATATTAAAACATTTAGTAGCTTTACTTTACAGTGTCTTAATTTTCTCTGGCTCCCAGTTCAGTGTAAATCTAGCCAGACACTAATAGCAGCATTCTCTTATTTTAGCACCAATAATAATAAGATAGTGCTTTCACTATAGTTCATTAGTTGCCAATATGAAAATTGTGTTCTTTTAGCTTACAGAAGATAATTCCCTTCGAGAACTGCAAGTCTTCACAACACTCCCTTCCACTTAGAAGGAATCGTTTCATAATCTGACACAGTTTTGTCCTCAAGACCAAATTTATTTGCATGGGAATGTCATCTTTTAGAAATACACCTATGGAAGTAGTGTTCAGAAATGTTAAATGTCTTATGTTCAGATTGTCAAAGACTGGTCTCCACCGAAGTAATGATCGCCAAGGAGATAATTTTTGACCAAACAACAGCAAAAATGTGCAATATGATTTTAGCTATGAGTACTCTAAACAAAGGTTCATTCCGACTATATTAACTTCAGCTTCATTTGGGATGATTCACAGACTTCATCTGAAATGGCACCCAATTAACATACCTGGGGTAATTCATCCTGTGGATCTTGAAGGCACTCTATTATGTACTACATGAGCACTATTTTGTCTATTTACTTTTCAGAACAATGCCCTCTCTGTTGTAGCTTAAAACTTCTGCCAGGCAGTCTGCACTGTGTGTAAGCCTTAAACCTATTCTGTATGCCTTAGTTAGGGTTGGATAGGACCTTAAGATCATCTAGTCCCCTCACACTGTATTTACATATATTTGCATGCATTTATGTAAAAAAATGATGTAAATATTTATTTTTTCTGACAGATGTATGACATAAAGGATTCACCTAGGTGGTTTTATTTTGTAAATTAGAAGAACTTCATTGTAATTTTGATAAACATTTTTTAAGGTCTGGATTTCAGTGAAAGAAAACTAATTGACCAAACATATTATTAATTTAATTAACTATGTTCATACGTGAACAGGTATTATGAATGTCATCAGTTCTGCACAGAACAAAGAATATTACAGAGGATAACCCAGGGTACCCGTATCAGGGTACTACAGCAGGTCAACAACTATTGCTAGTTGTATCATTGATATTGACTCTAGCTTAATCATTCCTTCAACACTGTTGTTAGAACTATAGTTTCTCATTCTAGTCTTTAAAAATATATATTGTAGTATTTCATAAGATATTTCAGTATCTGATATTAAAATACATTAGTCATACTGAAATGTTAGTGTTGTCTTCAAACTGATTTCAGTTTCTGTGTACAACATATGCTACACTATCAATGGGTGTAAAAAACAAAACAAATAAAAAAATCATAGTTAAATATTAAAGTAACAGGGAGATAATTATTTTATTGATAGATAAAAAAGTTAAGAAATCATAAGTTTAAGAGGCTGAAAGTGCTATATGAACCTTCTAGAAGGCTTTGATGTACAAATAAGTTAGAGCTGACAATATAGATGCAAGGATTGCTTCATATTTGTTGAACTAATAATTGATGTATTTTTCTTCTTCCATCTGCCCACTATTCATTATGACTCTAATACTAACTACTACTTTTTCTTTTTAAAGCAACACATTTTTGAAATACGAAAAATTAGTGCTGAAAATAACTACACAAGTTTACCAACAAAATCACATTATTAAAACAGAATATAGGAGACTATGCTTCAGAGAAAATATGATGAAAAAGCGTGCTCCTCTGGGTACTTTTTAACAAAGCACTTGGCTACACATTTTATCTTCATTTTGTTCTCAACTCACAGATAAATGCAAATCATAGAATAGTTAGGGTTGGAAAGGACCTTAAGATCATCTAGTTCCAGCCCCCCTGCCATGGGCAGGGACACCTCACACTAAACCATGTCACCCAAGGCTCTGTCCAATCCGACCTTGAAGATCACACTAACTTTAAGGAGATGAACGTGCATTTGGCTGCTTTGCTGAGCAATCATAGAATTATTTAAGTGCTTGATATAAGGCGTGTGTTTATGGGCTATGCACAACAGAAGTTATGGTTTACCTTAGTACGTCAGACTGCAAATTATGAGTTCAGAAGAAACTCAGTGAGCTGTGCAACAAGCAGACAAAGCAGAAAATGGTGTCTTAGCAATGTGCTGCTATTGTATTGCTATTGTAAATTGTTCCAACTCCTGAGTCCAAGCAATCATAATACTTACATGCTTCTTTGCTTGGACTGAAATTCCCCAGGTAGCTGCAACTGTTCCTATGCACGCTACACAAACTGCCAATGTCTGAGCAGGTTCATGGCAAATATTTGCTTAAGCCTCATTGAATCTAGGAGGTAAAGAAAACAGTGCTGAAGTTTGTCAGAAGTCCTACAAAGTCTTCAATCATATTTAACATAGTTTCAAGGGGCTTCTTTCTGAGGCTAAAAAGCTGTTCGCAGACATTTGCAAGATTCTTTATCTACCTCTTTAAAAGAACAAGTGTCTAATCCTGCAATGAGAGGGGCTGCTCTGTAAATTCACGCAGCCTTTCAGACCTCTTGAGGACAAAGTTTTGGCATCTGATCAAACTGTTCTCTGAAACTTTACAAAAACGTTAGGATTACTGTTGATTTCCATTCTCAACAAATGGATTTTCAGTAATATAACAAAATTTATGAGAAAAGTAGACAAGAACGTTCATACTAACAGACACTGTAAAACTCATATCATTATTATTACCTGATGCTTAGAATAATAAGATTTGTAAATGGAATTTGGACTTCACTCCATTATCCAGGCATGTATTCATATAAGTAATATACAGCTTACAGCAGTTAAACTGTCTTGCACACCTGAGCAGCAGAAAAAGCTCAAGTGTTTAGCAAATGATTCAGCATTTGTTTTTCACTATATTGTTTTGTAGAAGTTTTCTGTTTTAAGAGCTAGAGACATTAAGGAAAGCACTATTGAATTAAAATTGCATATAAACCCTAAGTTAAGTTTGCAATTGAATAATTAAGAGTCATAACTTTCATACAAAGTTTGTATGTTTGAATTACTGTGAATCTATACATATGCTTCCTTCTCTCTTCATCCAACAATCTGTCCCCTAAAATTTCACAACTGCCATGCTACTCCATATTTTTTTCTGATGTGGCTTACAAAACTGAAGTCTATGATAATTTAAGCATAACTATATAGCCACATGTTCTTAGAATCATAGGATGGTTTGGGTTGGAAGGGATTTTAAAGATCATCTATTTTCAACCCCCCAGTCATGGTCAGGGACACCTTACGCTAGAGCAGGTTGCTCAAAGCCCTGTCCAACCTGCCCTTGAACACTTGCAGGGATGGGGCATCCACAACTTCTCTGGGCAACCTGTGCCTGTGTCTTATCACCCTCATAGTGATGGAACTACTTCTTTGAAATGCTTCCTTGAAACTTGTCCACATGACCAAAAAACCATTAATTTCTTTTTGAGTTTTAGCGATATTTGATATTTAGAGAATTGAATTAAGCAGATACTTTCATGCTAAGACTTAGACCCATTTTTAAACTAATGGCCTATTAATATGTGGTATAAGGCCTGCTCTTAAAGCATAATCAAAATATTTTCAAGGCTTCTCTGAGGCAAAGTTACAATCTCATGCATACCATATTTCCATAAGCATTGAATAGCCTACAGTTAAGAGTTATGGTGAGAACATTTAACTGCTTGATCCCAGAAGTTTCTGCCAAGCTATCTTTCTCATTTTTAATGACCTTTGTTAATCTTTCATGCAATGAATTCCCCACACAATGTGTGCTTTCAGTTTTTACCCCTCACTAGATATAATTACATTATCACCAGGAAACTGTAAATTTTTGAATTAAAAGCATGCACAGAATGAAAGCATATCCCATACCACATATACTACTAGAGTTTAGAAACCCTAAAAAGTCAACTAAAACTCAGTTGTTTTTTGTTCTTGATCAGTCATGGATAGCTCCAGTAATCTGTTCGGTCCTCTGGTTACCATGTTAATTATACCCTATTTTCCATGCCACTGGTCCCTAGTTTACAAAGTAGTATTTTAATTTTGGAATAGCTTCACAGACAAACTTAGAAGCTGTGGTTAAATGCACCTATATTGTTTTGCTCCTGGAAGCACAACATCAACCATATCTTTCAGCTGATGCCCTGAGCAGCTGCAGTAAAAGGCACCTCAGGAACAGGATGCCAACTAATCACCCTGCTGAGGGAGTGAGGGGCAACCACTGCAGGCAGTCTGACACCTTTCTTTCCGAATGAATCCTTAAATCTTCTGCGTAGTTACCCTGGCACAGCCATTTAGCCTGGTCGCTACCAGGCTAAAGTAGTGATCAGTGGAAGGTAGAAGATCCTACATTATGTCAGAGAAAGGAGTCAGCCCATGGACTTTCAGGTAGGATTCCATGCGTGCTTACAGTCAAAACATATGATTGCAACCACTGTCTTCATGTACTCTAGTAGCTATACTATGAACACACTACCAAATGATGCCTTCCCTCTTTCTCTTAGGAAAATAAATGCAGAAACATTCATCCGTGAACCCCACAAATGTAGAAATCAAGGGTGTTCTTAGCTGTCGATGATGGTATCCTCTCTCCTTTGGAAAGCAGTCATCTAGCACTGAAGTCTGCATTTGTTACAGGTTTCTAAGACTACAATATTGTAATATGGAAAGTTGTGATAACTCTGGTATATGTACATAAAGGAATCTGATGGCAAAATAGGACTTCATTCCAGTTGCAAAACAGAAACTTTCATTTCCCCTGCCTACCATGATAGCTAGAGCAGCGGAAATCTGTACAGTGTAAGGGGTGATGGAAGGGAAAATTGTGCCAACTGCAATATTTACCTTATTTCAAATGATGCTTTCAGGGTTTCAAATAGAGTTGCAAGTCCTTAATAGTTTCTAGACATGTCCACACATTATTTTATTCTTGTCAGATAATTAGAAACAGTTGCATGCTTAATACTTTCATTTAGACTTCAGTGTAATCTTGAGCCAGACACATAGTTGGTATAGTTCCATTCACTTCATTTAATTATGTCAAGTTGGAAGCTGAGCTTTTGTCTTTGTTTCCTGACAAGACCTTTAGAAGACTAAAATATGAAGCAATATTTATAGTGATCACTGTAAGTGCAGATTCAAAATTATGGTATTGAATTAAAAACTAAAGGCTTCTGGTTGAGTAATCAAATCTCTTTGTTCCAAACATAATTGTTTGAGTCTGACTCACTTCATTCTATTTAAAGACTAACTGAGGACTTGCAATATTGAGGGCTCACTTCAATAAGCTGGTATCACACTTTCTATTAAGTAAATAGAAAATGAATTACATTTCATTTGTAATTTGCAGTGCTAGAAAAGTATTTTGCTGAATGATAAGAGTTGTCTGTAATTTTACAACTCAAATCTTAACACAGATTTTTCTTCGAATAAAAATGTATCTTTGCATTTTAATTCCTGTGTCTTTAAAGATAGGCAGAAGAGCCAGCCATCACCCTTCCTGCAGTTGCTATAAAGGATCAACCACAAGCAATGAAAAATCTTAAAAGCTCCTGATGTTGCTGGTGATCAATACTGTCATCCAATTAGTTGAAAGAAACAGGTCAGGCTATCCAAGCAATATGAAAACCATCAGGAAACACACTTAACCCAACTGTTACCTTGGTCAACCATCTTTATTAAGCAAAATATTAAAAATAGCACAAGGGTAAAGTGTTAAAAGCAGTCTCTTGAGATCTCCCTCTTTCAAATCAGAACCTTAAGATCTTGACATTCATGCTTGTCTTTAATCCAGAGCAGAAAAAGTGTTTTCTGAAAATCAGTCAATGGTATGCAAGGCTTTTCCTGTCAAACCTCCAGCCAATATCAGTGAACCAGTCTTACTAGATATGATTTATTAGCAGGATGTCTTCTGTGGAATTGTCTACTGTTACACCTACAACAGCATAACTTTTCTCTAATACAAAAGAAAATGAAAATGAATGAAATTATAGAAATATATTAGGAACATTCACCTAGTGTGAGAAAGTACTGGTTTTAGCAATCCAGTGTAAAGGCACACATAACACAGCAGCTAACTCCTGAGTTTCAAGAGCTTTGTCACTGGAAAGCTCCAGGTAAAGGGTTTTTTTTGTGATCATATACGGTGATAGCTGGCAACACTAAGTAACTGGTTTTTTTACCATCACAAATGCTGCTATCTCCTGCTAGGTTGTGGAGGGCTACAAATCATCCTTGTTTTACAAAGAGTAAAAATATAATAACAAAATAGTATGATGCTGTAAAACCTACAAACAGTGTGGAGTTTTACTGTGTTAAACTATGCTACTTATCAACATTAACAGGATAATTCAACTGCATTTCAAGAAACAAGTAGTGCTAACTTAGGCTATTTGCAATTTGAAACATTCATACTTTGATTAAAATTTTAAATATATAATTCTTTCAAAAAATGTGCCTAGTAACAAATGATATTGTCCTGCTAAAAAGTGGCTTAAAGAACACTCCAAGAAGTATTTTGCAAGATTTACATGTAATACACAAGAAAAGTCTTCGGAGAGTATTATCCCCTCCTTCCGATACAACTCATCCTGAAAGTCTGCAATCCACTCTGTTGAGTTTCTAAAGGCCAGTAGTTTAACTATTTCTGTAGACTCTTTCTAAATCCTGACTTAGTCGCTGGTGTTAGCCGTTACATGACGGTTGGTACAGTTCATTTTAGCTTTGGAGATTATAAGCATGTGTTTGCCTTGCCTACTAGGCAGCCAAATGATCAACAGTGGACACATGACCAAATCAAACACGAGTTATTAGGAAAGGAATAGATAACAAAACATTGTGCCACAGTACAAAAAACTGTACTCGGAAAATGTGAAAATGCAGTCCTGGTCTCCAACTCAATAAGTTTCACTGAAGACAATGTCACTTGTCAGTTATGAAAAGGTATCAGAATGAGAAATAGCCAAGCATATTAGAGCCCTTCAGCTTGGAAAACCAACAAACAAAGAAACAAAAGAAACCAACAAACCCTTTCTCTTTGTCTGTGTCCTCCCACATCTTATCCCTAGACATCACTTAGTGGCCAAGGGCTGTGATTGACACTGAGCAAGTTGGATGATTTTTTAACGCTTTGCTCACCCTCACAATGCAGCTGACATATCTTCATTTTCTGCTTCTCCTGACTCCGCAAATACCTACTCTGATTCTCATTCAGGTTCTGAAGCTTCCATTCACTATATTGCTGAAGCATCCACAGTCTAAGTTAGCAAGTTTAAAGATAAGTTCTGCAGCACAGTAGACTCACATAGCAGAACTGAATAAACATAGTGGAAATGAATAGGTTTCAGTGCTGAAAGTTCTAGCTTAGCATGAAAAATTAGCATATTTGACAATAGTTTTCCTGTTCAAGATATGACACCTCAAGTATTCTGGCATAGGGCAACCACGATGACTTACTGAAGCATTGATAACCATTTATCCAGTGATTTCTGAAGCTGGGGTCTTTGCTGCGATGCTTCTCAGTAGTTGGTCCTCTCTGATGTGCTGAAAACAAGCCCAGTTTCTTGAAAGAAGCTGTCGTGGTTTAACCCCAGCCAGCAAATCAGTATCACACCACCGCTCCTTGCAGTGGAAATGGGAAAGAAAATCAGAAAAGTGAGAAAGCTTGTGGGTTGAGATATTGGCAGTTTAACAGGTAAAGCAAAAGCTGTGAGTACAAGAAAAGTAAAATAAGGAATTCATTCACTAATTCCCATGGTCAAGCAGGTGTTCAGCCATCTCCAAGAGAGCAGGGCTCCATCACAAGTAACTATTACTTGGGAAAACAAACACCGTCACTCAGAAAATCCCCCCACACACTTCCCCTTTTTCCACAGCTTTAGATGCTGAACATAATGCCATATGGCATGGAATATCCCTTGGGTCATTTGGGGTCAGCTGCTCAGAGTAGTTAAACACTGTTTTCAGCAAGAATACAAAACAGCTTCATACTAGCTACTATGAAGAAAATTAACTCTATCCCAGCCAAATCCAGCAGACCACTAAGAATGTCCTTCCTGGGAGCCACAAATATGTGAAAATTGCCCAGCTAGATGTAATTCCTTCACCAGATTTCTCTCATGCACTCAGTATTGCCAAGCAGCACCAGCGCCCAGTGCCATTCACTGAGAGTTAAGGGTACACAAGACCACAGCATTCTCAAAAAGTATTTACAATTCACCTTGTGCAAATGATGACAAAAGCTACACTGAATACCAAAAAGTTAATCTTATTTTATTAGACCTTGGACAATAGTCTCTGTAGTAAACTGCAAGCAAATACTACAAAACAAGTTGAGTTATAACAGCAAAAATCCCCCTCATATTTTCCTGCTGCCCACCCTCCTGTTGCCCAGACTGCAACCATTTCAGGAAAGCTGTAAAAAGAATTAAATCACTTGGGTGGACTCTGAGCTCTAAATGTAAAATTAAATATCTCTGTTTCACTGGTTAGATACTCAAAATGCACTTTGAAATTGCAAACACTCATTGGTTTTCAGCATAAGAAAATCTTTAAAGGCACAGTAGTCATTTGAGCACTCTCTCAAATATCCCTCTCTTATTCTGGAGGGCAAATGGGGAAGGAAAGAGCATTTTTTTTCCATTAGTGGATCATACAGCTGTGATAGTTGGAGTGATGTGAGGGTCAGCACATCACTTAGCTATGTAATTGCAGAAACACTGAGGAACATGTACCTACTTTTCAGATGCTTGTTCCTTTTCCTATAAGAATTCTATCATTAGTCTCTATTATGTTTTATAACTAAATGAACCAAAATGCCATTTTTGATTCCACAAAAAGTGAGTAATGATGTCAAGGAAATCATAAGGAAAGGTATAGCAATATCAAAACGTGACACAAACCTTCAGGCTACTGGCTAATTACCCAAGGCCTCATTCTAACGATGCTGAGGTCAGTGTCTCTTTCTTCTGTGTAGGCAGACACTCTCAGCTGGGGTCTCTTAGTTCAAAGTCATGAAGGATCAAGCTACTATGTTCAGAAAAGTCCCTGAATCTGGAAGGCCACTGATCTCAGTATTGCAAAGGCAATGGACTTATCTATGGAAGAAAAGAAGAGTTTTAAAGTAGGATCTCTCATCCAAACCTCAGTTAAAACCGAGCTCATGGCTATAGCAGGGCAGTACAAAGATGAAAAAGTGACAGAGAGTGTCTACACTAGTCTGAAAAACATTTATCTGTGGAGATTTCCCCAAACATATGCACACACAGTGGGCAGGAAACATAAAAAAGGCATTCATTTGTGTACTTGTCCTGCATGAGTGCTGGCTACACCATTTCTAGTATTCACCAGACATTATAAATCAAGATATGGCACGAGGGCAACTGGACGGGGTGCAAGCTGTTCTGTGACACTGAGGCAGCAAGCCCACCCCCCTCAAATCTCCTGCCCAGATGATGGGGTTTACACCACAGAATCCCAGCTCCTATTTCTCATGGCCCCATCAGCAAAT
Source organism: Psilopsiagon aymara (assembly GCA_024733675.1). Lineage (NCBI taxonomy): Eukaryota > Metazoa > Chordata > Aves > Psittaciformes > Psittacidae > Psilopsiagon > Psilopsiagon aymara. The sequence continues at coordinate 25,211 of JANRGW010032004.1, read as the reverse complement.
CCCTGGACCTTCCTCCCCTTCTGTCATCACACATACCATACCTAGCTTTTCAGACTGGTGGGTGCCTGTCTGGGATGCTGTACTCCGCAGAGCCAGGGAGAAGAACCTGGGATGCAACACTGGTGGTGTGGGACATTTTGGCTCGCAGGGCACAGCTCATTGTTACAGCCTAACACTTTGTCCTCTCCCCTGTGCACATTTATCTTCAGTCACACACACTGATATGCTATTCGCTTTAGGCAGATACTTCAAAGACGTGAAAATACTGACAGTAGTATTCTCCTCCAGAGACTATTCGATATCTGCAGCCATTACTGTTTTGGCACTCCCCATGCAACCTGACACACTGCAGACAGTAGCCTTGAAGGTTAGATAGTTCATGCATACTCACAGGGAAACAATACTGGAGAACGGGTAAAAATGAGGGGATTTTTAAGCACTTAATAAAATACAGCATTTATGCTTCTCTGGAGACTGGACCTTCAGAGGGTGACATGACCATAAACAAGGACTGGTAGAACATAAACTTGCTCTGTAGGTCATCTGAGTGGCAGTGCAGCTCAAGGTTACAACAAGCAATCACAAAGGTTTCTATCGTCACATGGCCTGATGATTGCTCCACTGAAATTTTCACATTGCTATACATGTGTAATTGTTTCTTTTGAATTATGAGGCTGAAAAGTAATGATTTTTTGTTGTGTAGCACAGTCACATTTAGGCATTAAAGGTGGCTGAGTTACTTCGCAGTCTGACAGTAGAACCACACAAATGCAATAAGCTTATGCAGGCTGCTTTTTGGGTTTATTTCATTCTTTCTCAGACACAAAGACAACTCGGTGCACAATGCAAAATGAACCAAAGAAGATTTCTGTATTTCAGTGTACCATTTTAACTAATCAAGCCCCCTGACATTCTTGTTAAATTGATATCCTAAAATGTATTTTAGCAGAAATTACAAGTATTAATTGTTGTATACCTGCTGTATTGCTGAAATGTGAAAACCAGTTGTTTATTTCCTCTCTGCATTTATTAGGTGCCTTTTTTCTTCTTTTAATTTAATATCTAACAATTACTTCTTTGTCCTCATTGGCTATCAGTGACCTGCGCATGTAGCGGGTTAATTCAGCATAACACTTGTTTGAATAATTAAACACTCATGAAAGTAGAACAAACTCAAAGTATATTTCAAGGGAAAACAAGCTCCCAGTGTGAAAAAGTTCCTTCAGGGGACAAAAGTTCCAATTCTACACCTAATGCAAATTACAGAGAATGAGTCAGATAAACTGTGTCTTTATGATATGATTATTTGCCACAGAGATTATCATAGGATAGTACCAGCCTACGTATGTCATCTAGTTTCCCCCTGTAATAACCAGGGACATCTTCAACTAGATCAGGCTGCTTAAAGCCCCATCCAAACTGACCTTAAACCTTTGCAGGGATGGAGCATCTACCAGCTATCTGGGAAGCCTGTTTCATTGTTTCACCAGCCTCATTGCAAAAAATCTATTCCTTGTATCTAGTCTGAATCTCCCCTTGTCCTGTTGCAATAGACCCTGCTGAAATGTCTGTCCCTATCTTTCTTATAAAGCCCCCTTTAGCTACTGAAAGGCAACTATAAGTTTTCCCAGGAGCTTTCTCTTCTCCAGGCTGAACGAGCCCAAATCTCTCATCCTGTCTTCACAAGAGAGGCACTCCAGCCCTCTGATCATCTTTGCGGCCCTCCTCTGGATTCACTCAAACGCGTCCACATCCCTCTTGTGTTGGGAGCTCCAGAGCTGGAATGTACTGCTGGTGAGGTCTCATGAGAGGGGAGTAGAGAGGGAGAATCATCTTCCTTGCCCTGGTGGCCATGCTTCTTTTGATGCAGTCCAGCATATGGTTGGCTTTCTGGGCTGCGAGAGCACACTGACGGGTCATGTCCAGCTTTTCATCCTCCAGTACCCCCAAATCCTTCTCCTCAGTGGTACTCTCAATCCTTTCATCTCCAACCCATACTGATATTAGGATTGCCACAGCCCAGGTGTAGGCCCCTGCACTTGGCTTTGTTGAACCATAAGAAATTCATTTGGGCTTACTTCTTGAGCCTGTCCTGGTCCCTCTGTATGGCATCCTGTCTCAATGGCATGTAAGCGATGACATTGTTTTAAAAAGCCTTATGTTCCTGTATGATAAAAAAGAAGTGGGAAGAGCTGAACTCAGCAGCAATAAGCACTACATTTTTCATGCAAGAGGCTCTAAAATTATAATGACAAGAAACAGAAATGATGGCATGCAATAAGTGAATTACCCGCCATAGAGAATCCATATGCTATCAGCGACTCTTTACCTTCCACATGCACTTCATAATGGATGCACAAAGATCTTTGTGGAATGAGAACTAATAAATGGAGCCTTTTTTTTTTTTCTTATTTTTTTTTTTAATTGCTGATATGCTGTTAAAGGAAATGCAGAGTCTTCAAAGCTTCTGACAGTGGAGAAGAGGCAGCATTTACCATCATGCTTTCAATTGCTTTTTTGAAAAAGTGCTAATAAAATCTATAATGGTCTATACCTATGTCTGAATATGTAGTAGTCTGATTTTAAAATAATTACTCAAATATTAATGTTAAAAAGACATAGATATTAATGAGCATCGCGGCCTTCTTTTTCACATGGCTTCTAGATGTGCAGAAGAATAGAAAAATCAACAAAAAATGACAGTTTTTAATCACTCTAATAATTAAATAGCAGCAATTAAATAGCAGCATTGTCCCAGCTCTCTGATTTACTATTCATAAGTTCACAGTGTACTTCTTTTAAGAAAGATGATAGATCTCATACATTTGATAAGTACTTCTCTAGGGATATAGCTCCTGGCAGAGGCAGAGAAGTTAAAATTTAGCACTTCAAATGAAAAGGAGTAGGAATAGTAGTAGAAACACGTTTTTCTGAAACTTAACAGTTGCAAATACCATAGTAAGTTAGCACTTACACTCTCCTGCAATGAAGAAAATGTAAAAATCAGTGACAAGGAATAGACTAAAACTATTTTGACTTACTATAAAAGCTTTACATTTGAGGATCCTATGGTTTGTTGCCCTCTGTCTGACATGAACATGGAACTCCATGAATGGCACTACATTCACATACTGCCCTACCCCTACAGTAAGCCCCACAGATAGATTACTTGCATAGACAGCCATAAGTCACTGGCTCTCTGACTGGTCATATATTTGTATAGATCATTGCAAAATCAGAACCTGTACACTTATGTACTTCTTTTGAATGGAACAGATTTAATTTTCTTCCCAGTAGCTGGTGCAGTGCTGTGTTTTGGCTTCAGTCTGAGTACATTGCTGATAACACACTGATGTTTCAGTTTTTGCTAAGTAGTGCTTACCCTAAGTCAAGGACTTTTCAATCTGATGCACTGCCAGTGAAGGATACAGGAAGCTGGGAGGAAGAAGAGAGGAAGCAGAGACAGGACAGCTGACCCAAACTAGCTAAAGTGATATTCCACATCACAGCATGTCATGGCCAGTATATAAACGAGGGGGGAGTCACTTAGAAGGGAAGATCACTGCTCAGGTCAGGCTGGGTATTGGTTGGCGGGTGGTGAGCAATTGTATTGTGTATCCCTGCTGTGCATTGGTTAATTTTTGGTTGGGTTTTTTTTTTCCTTTAGTTTTATATCTCTCTCCTTGCTATTCACGTTATTATTATTATCATTAGTAGCAGTATTATATTCTACATTAGTTATTAAACTGCTCTTATCTCAACCCATGGGTTCTACATTATTTTGATTCTCCTCTCCATCCCAATGGCGAAGGCAGAAAGGGGGAAGGTGAGCATGGCACTTAGTTGCTGGCTGAGTTTAAACCATGACAACTTAAAAAAAAACCCAGTTTGATAGCATATATTGTAGGCAATGTATATTCCCTGATCAAAAGAAACAACTGAGATGGTAACACTATGAATGAGATAACATTATGCAGAGACTTTAATGTTACCTGAATACCTGATTTTCTGCGCCGTTTGCAGCTTTAGGATCCTGGAGCTTCATCAATACTGTTAATCAGAAATCAGACAGGAAAAAATGTGATTTTTTGTCTTCCTAAGAACCAGGCATCCAGAGTCTGTCAAGTAAAAGAGATGGTATGGAGCACATATAGTTTTGAGTGGTTTATGCTCACATAAATCTTTCTACCATGGTTCTCATCTACAACAACCACCACACAAAGTGTTCCTAGAACATAAAAGAAGAGGCTATTTCAAAAGATACATTGGAATTCTGTAGATAAGAGATCTAGATTGTGATCTCCATCAAATGAACTGATTAAGGATGATATTTGTAAGACAGCTTGAGTGAATACCTTTTCACATGTGCTTACTTATGCCTCCATTTATTAAAATAACATTAGGAAAAAAGTTCATATTTATTATATGCAACATGAGTTTCAAACATTATACATCCTCTAAAATCCATTTGGTAATTGCTGTAATTTTAAAATCCCATTTCCCAGGTTTTGTGTTCAGCTTATCTGTAAGGTTCACTGACATTAGCATAGAATGCAAAGTATTTCCGGATGATGTCTTCACATTTAGGAAAGCAGATAAATTATTTTGAGGTTTTCATGGGTATTGTCCCGTCACAAATATCCCAGCGAGATCTTACTAACTTAATTCTAAGCTTAATTTAATTCATATCATTATTGTAATACTTGATAATACACAGAAATGAGGCTCACATCTTTTTGACACTTGAACACTTTGTGTGAGTCAGGAAGGGTTTTTATTAAAAGAGTTGACTAAAATAAATAAATTAAAACTATGCAGCAATTTGCTAGTGGAAATTGTATCTCTTGTACGCAGCTTTAGTAACTTTCAAAACAGCAGCAATGGTAAATAATTTGGATATACTATTATACTGAATTCTATTGAATTTTAAACCTACTACTGAAATATTAGTTTTAAATGTATGAAAAAGTGGAAGAGAAGTAAAGCAGAAATCCAAGAAACAGAAAATTTGGTTAATTATGCTGAGCCATAGAAAATAATATTGTTTTAAGATGAATAAGATGACCAACTCTAATCTGTTCTATGACTGTTGTGTCAATGTCTGTGCAGTTTTAATGCAGTAAGTTCCTTTATTAAGTTATTGTATTCTGCAATCTAGAAATATCAGTGAGAGCTGGACAATGGCTGGATGAGTTTAAAAGTGTACAAATGTTTAAAACCAGAGACAGTGAAAAGGACAAGCCATTTTGCATGATAAATTTCAGAAAAACATAGTTCTTAAAGAATTCTGTCAAGATTTTTCATGCACAAAAAATTTTATAAAACCTAATAATTTTTAGCTTGCATGCTTGTTCATTTGTTCATTTCTCTCCTGATATAATTTCTTCTCACTGAAAAACAGATTGTATTTAAACAGAACAAATGAGCAAAACTCAACAAGCTCCCAGGTTTGTATTTTTATGCTAACACATCTATCAATAAAAACAGATTCAGATCTGTTTTTTTTGGCAGCTAGCTGCAAACCAAAAACTTATCCAAGTTCCACATTTAAACTATATATACACTGAAAATTGTCTGTACTTTCTACATTCTCTAGTCTCCTCCTAGTTTAGTCTTGTACTAGTTCATGCTACTGAGCCCATACCAATACCTCTTGTGAAGTGATAGCGGAAAACAAACAGGGGACTTCATGAGGGTTACATTTTTTCTTTTTATAGCTGCCAATAGCTCTTCTGGCTTCCTATAAGATGGAATATATTTCTGATGGTGTGCCAGAATCAAATGCGACAAAAAGCAAGTCCTAGCTGAATAGCTGGCTTTAAAGGAAGACATCCATTATACTAAACACATTTGCAATAAGAAGAGCTGTGTCAACTCTCACTCAATGCCACATTAACTTTGCCATTTAGATACACTAAAGTGGTACCAGAAGAGAAAATAAGCATTAGTTCTTTTCTATGGTACTGTAATAACAGTTAGAAGAACAGGTTCTAGAGGTTTTCTATAGTATCTTGCACTTGCTTAAAGTCAGAGCAAACGAAAAAATGTTCAGTGCAAAGTTTCAATTCAGGCTATTAGACTTTTGCCTATAGGCTCTGTGATAGCCAAGTAGAAAATTCTTAGAAGAGGGGCAAAAAAGAGGAAGTATTCACCTGAAGGCAGCATATTATAATCCCTTATCCTGTTTTAGATCAAGACAAAACAGATCAACATTCGGAAGGGAATACAGAACAAGTTTAAACAAACAAGCAGCAAGATATTTCCTCTCAAGATCTTCTTTGGTTTAAAAAAAGCAAGATGAAATGAGTTGGGAAATGTTCGTCTGAAATGCCAATAAATCATGACTGCTAAAACATTAGAAGATTCCTTTTACTGTAAGAATTCTTTGAATTTTTTGCACCTTTTGAAGAGCAGGCTAGTCTAGATTGGAAAAAAGGGAACAAATTCTTCAGTGCCAGAATAGTAAGTCAATGCGATTGTATAGTAAAGCAATAAACAGTAGTAAAGACCATAATACAAAAAAATTACATGCAAAGAAGAGCATAAAACTATTTAAAAAAAGTCTTTGTTTCCCTTTTTTTTAAAGACATGTTACAATAGCACTATTGGGGTCTATTACTGAGGAGTGCTGTGGTCATTCTTTTTAATATGAAAACAGCAAGAGTTTGAAGTACCAGGAATAAATGGTAAAAGATCGTATATCTTTAAAATTTGATTGTCATGCTCTTTCTTTTACTTAGAAGTCTTGAATGCTTGGTCTAATTCTTTTAATGACTCTCTTTGCATCTCCAGATTCTAGTGACAGTTCAAAGTCCCGATGCCCTGTCTTTACCTATTTGTGTCCACACCTAATTATGTTTGAAAGGCATTTGATATGCGCTTATCCAGAGAGCTTTAGCTATGGCCAACTATGGCAGGCTGCACAGAGGATTTTTGGACACAGCAGTTATCCACAAACACTTCCAATGGCTTTGACAAGGTCCATCTGATTAACACTGTTGCTCCTGTGTTTTGCCCACGTTATGTGTCCACAAATTAACCATAAATAGACTTTGTTTTATTCTAACTATTTATTTCCTCATAGCACAAGACAGTGGGATTAAAAAAAAAAAAAAAAAAAAGGTGGAGGAGTGGAAGAAAAACTTGGGGAAAACCACTCCTGTACCTTTTCTCAACCTGTGTTTTTCCAGAACTTCCTTGTCCCTGGGGCTGGCAGACGACACATCTTGGCATGGGGAACACTCGCTCTTGCAGATTTGGTCTGGATGCACAAAAAAATACACTCACTCTTTTTTGACTTTGATTATGGCATGACCTAAAATTTCCTCCATCATTACTTTAGCTTTTGACATAAGAAAGACCTCAGTTTCCCACTCTCTTTAAGAATCCATTGCCCTTGCTAAGGCTAGACCTAACCTATACTGAGGGGCATAGCCCAAACTGCCAGTGGGAGCTTTACATGTATTAAGGAAAGAAAAGGGGATGGTAGTGTTCAGCTACTGAATATCTTTCACCTTGGCACTCACACAGGAAGTAAGCCACATGGCATCAAACATAATCTGTGTAATTCCTGCAAGTTTTAAAGCCCTTATTTGGGTCAATACAAAATATTCCTCATGAGTGCTTTGATCAGATTGCTGAACTAGACCAGATGCTTGCAAACTTGTACATCATCACAAAGTTTGCTTCTCTTACAGCTCCTGCACTTTTACTGACATGGTCATTCTGAAGATATTTATCAGGAAACAGAACATGTCCTAGCGCACCACTGAGGCTGGGACAGATAATTTTTTTAATATGAGTTAGGTTTTTTTTTCCTTTTCTTTCCCAATCAGATCTATCAACACTGAATGTTGGGCCCAAGACTATAAAGGGGGAGCAAAGTTGCAAGCAAAATCATGTATAAGTTTATGTCATGGGCTAGGACAGTAGTTCTCTGTTGTTTAACATGGGGTATACACACAGTATGTCTAGTCATTTCTGCTGATGTATTTTTCAGTCCCAGTGAGACCATTCTATGGGATTATCTTATGGCTCACAAGCTGTCTGTCCCACTTGGCATTCTGATGTTGGTGAGGTAATACAGTCTTATTGTCTAGCTTGTTATAGAAGAGGCATATTACTGCTGAAGACAATGTGGCATGATATGAGGGCTAGAATGCACCTTTACAGTAATATCTTTAGGGGTATATGTTGGCAATTAAAGTTGGTCCAAACTGGGGAGCTCCAGAGTGCCATTTTGCTTACATTGTCTATGAGCATGTCTTAGGATAACTAAGACCCAGAGAGCTCTGGAGTTTCCCACACACCAATCAAGTCACTCTTATAATGCCCCAAGAGCACCATTGAAAATTACAGAATTTTACCTATAGAGTTTGGGATACTGTTGCAGGAGCGTAAATGCTATCTGGGATATGAATTTCTTTCTGAATCCTGTTGCAACCCTGTGGCCTTGGCACAATGTTACAATGTATACTGTGCCTAATTTTCAGCAATAATATATATCATACCGAATGGGTAGGATGCTCAGTGCCTTCTTACTGGTATATTCAGAAGGTCCATTTCTTAGACAGCTCATGCAAAAATATTACTGATTTCAGTGGCCAGATGGCAATTGAGAGTGAAATGTTCTTTGGGAAAGAAAACAAAACGAGGACAGATTATTAGACCTGCTGAGTGAGTCTGAGGTATTCTGTATGTGTAAAGGGGGCCCAGAAAATCTCCAGAGTTTCGTGTCTGTCAAGAAACTTCCTTTCAAAGAAAAAAGTAATGAAACCTCCTAAAAGGTCTCATGCATATTTTGAGAAAGTGGTTGAAAGAATATACAGAATCATTAAGCAGTGGCTATCACCACCATCAAGAGAAACAATTGACAAGACTTTTTTGCTAAGTCCACCTGCCTGACCAACTCCAATAAGATTAAGTTGCTCTCTCAATACTTTAAAACCATAAGGTGGAAGTCCTGATAAAAATGTTAAAAGATACATTGGTTTGAGAGGGATATAAGTCTAGATTAGTTCTTTCTTTTCTTCAGTTAAACATGTTTTCTTAACCATCTACTGAAGAGCAACTATAAATACTAGGAAAATCTGCTTTGGTCAAATCCATTCAACTTGAACATAGATCCCTAGGGGGCTATTGATTCTGTCTTAGCCTAACTTTCAAAGCTGACCATTAAATTTGTTACTTGGGAAATTTATCCCACTTAACATGTTGGCCTGATTCAGGCATTTGAGCACCCTAAAGTCAATCAATTAAAACCAGTTAACACAAATGGGCTTTTAAAGAAAAAGAATCATATAAGATTATGTGGTTCAAATTGTAATCCGATTATTAACATTTCCTCATAGGAAAGATTTATTCTTACAGTCTTAGCAAAACTCTATTGATAAAACACTTTATTTGGAAAAAAAACCCACATAAAAAGAAATTTTTTTTCTGGTCCACCTAGTATTAAAGCCTGAGGAAACAATATTCCTGTGTTTTATGTGTGTTGTAGACTGAAAGCCATTTTTCTTTTATGCTACTGAACTGCATTTGGAAAGCTGTTTCAACTATTAACCCTGAGATACAGGCCTCTGGCTTCTGATATTGCCCAAGGAACCTGATTTCCTCCAGATTCAATTTACAGATTTACAAGGCACCACAACATAGGAAGTCCTATTAAAAAAAATCTAATGTAATAAAATTTTCAATATTCTACCTAGGCCAACTTATAAAGATAAAATATATTTTAGAAAGTGCACAATAAATGGAATTTTTTAATAGACAAAGAGTCAAATCACTTCCATCTTGAACCTGAACCTAGAAAAAAGCATATTGTTCCTCTTTGGATTGCAGTGAAGCAGTGTGCATTGTTTGTGACACTTACCTGGGAAAAATGACTCAGTTCCATTTAAAATTAATTTTAAGTTAATTAATATATCTCAGTGTCTTTTCACACTGTCCAGGTTATTTCTTCACCCATGAACCTCCAATATATTCAGACTCTTAAACCTTCCCATACAATTTTCACATATCTCGTCAACAGTTCAAAAGGCCATTGAGTTCAGTAACTGTACGGATACAGAAACTTCACAAGATTCAGGAAGGCATACATAATGCAGGAGAATGGAGGTGAAAAGAATGAAATGGATGGAGAATTGTTAGTTAACCTGCTAATGCTCATTGGTCTCCCACATTTACTGCTGATTATCTTAGATGTACAAAAAGCTTATAAACTGCAGAAAAGACACATTCTATACAGAACACAATGCCTTGATCAAAAATTATTTTCTTTCTTTACTCAGTAAGAAAGATCTTCATGAATCTCACAAGATGGTCTCCATTTAGGCAGCAAGGCTAATTCTTAGATGAGAGAGCTGGGTACTTTTCACTCCTAGAGTTATCAAAGAGCAGATTATCCCTGCTTGAAATCTAAAGAGCACATGGAATAAATAAAATAAGAGCTTTTCAAAATCATACATTTCCACTTTGGAAAAATAGCAATTTTACAATTCTAACCTCAGGTTCTGTTTATCAAAAGGCTATCCACTACATGGAGATTACAAAAGCTCCAATCCAGGCTTTACTATGACTCTTATGTGGAATATGACTCTTATGTGGAATTTGTCTGAACTTGTTTCACTTACATACCAGGTCTTCTGAGATACTTTCAGGTTTGCTTAAAAGGGCTTTTCTCCTTCCTGCCATGCACTTTGGAGACCATTGCAGATCAACCTCTTTCAATCCTGAAGTTTATTTAATTAATGAATTTTCTGTATTTTATTTATCGGAAGCAACATATAGATGTCATCTCAATTGTAACATAATCCCAAACCTGAAAGCCCAATATCACAACTTGTCTAGGGCTTAGTCCAGATCCATGAAAGTTAATTTCAATATTCAACCTTGCTTTGTTTCTTCCACTTGCTGCTTTTATGTTCGCTGATGATATTTTTCAAAAGATCTCCATCCATTATTTTAATCAACACAAATGGGAGCTAATAGAAAAAACAGGAAATATAAAGTTTGAAAGGCTTCCTGGGAGTTCCAGACTCAATCTCCAAATGATAATTAATGCCAGTTTTAACCTGTTAAAGTTAGATGTGCATCTTGACTTTCAAAAATGTATGAGCAACTAAATCCAAACGTTTTCAGTAGTAAAAATAAGCAATAAATACCATTCAAATTTTTAATTTATTCTTAGATTTGCCTAGAAAAAGTAGGTCAGTAGAAACCTGCTAAATTCAATGATTTTACTATCTTCCTAACATAATATGCTTCTGTAATTCTTAGCTGGTTAAAAGCAGCTTGCCTGTTTAGCTTCACTAAAATCGTATGACTTGATAGTAAGTCAGCATTTACACTTGTGTGTAAATACAGAAATATTTAGAGAACTGGTCCTGTATTTGCATAAGACTCACAATAATAATATTTTATAACTAGTGATATTATTTGAATTAGAAACTTCTTGAAAACAAAAGGATAGTATTTTGATTCTAAATATTATCTCCATAACTCAGAATGATGAGACACCATCTTATTTCATTTAGATGGAATAAACTGACACTGTGGAAAGCTTCAAATCATCTGAACATGTAAAAGGGTTAGGAAACCACATAGTATCTTAAACTGCTGAGTCCAGCTGGCTGACAAGTATAACTTGCTAGAAACCAAAACAAGAATACTATAGTTTAGAATTTAAACATATAAAAATCACAAGATTTTCTTCATCTGTGATTCAATTCAACACCCATGCTGCTTTAAAAAGTGTAAGAGAGTATGCCCTTTAACAAAAAACAGAGTAAGTCCAAATATACTACTTCTTTATGCTACTGACAAGATAATTTATTTATCAGCTAGCTTTTTACCATCTATTACATAAATATGATGCTATACTGGCAAAGTGCTTGCCTGTCAAATTATTGAACAAATACCAGCATGCTGCTGAATTTTTCTTTCCATTATACTTATCATCTTAAAATGATACCCAGGAAACACAGAAACATTAACAAGTATGTAAAAAGAGCAAAGAAAGAGAATCTATAAATCTAGCCGATTATTTAGTAATTGGTTTTACTTAATATACCTTACGTTCTTTAAGGGAAAACCACAGTGTCCTAGGTTAAATTATACAATAATTTTTGAAAAACATAGCACTATGAGGCATTGCTGTATGCTGCTTTTTATAAATCACTCTGTTTTAATACAACTGAAAACTTCTTAGTCCCTCCATACACACGAATTTTTCTGACAAATGTGCAGTACAAGAACTATAGGTTTACTCTTGGCTTCCAATAGAAAATCTTTGAGATCATCATTGGATTATTATTAGACTAGTAGAATTTTCCAGTTCTTCTACTCTGTAGGAATTCAACTAGCCTAGGTGCCTGACGGGTATGACTGAGGTACCACTTATTCCTGATAAGTTGATATGAAGCCTTAAATCTTCTTCTGTCTTCTATAATGGTACTGTGCATGTTCCATTAATTCCATGTTTGACATTTACTTTTTAAAATGTCACAATACACTCTTTGCAGTTAAGAATCTTTGGCCCAGTCTCACATTAAAAGGTCAGTGTTTAATGTATCAGAGACACCGTAGCTGTAACTGTGGGACTTATGGTCTCTCTGCTGGATTAGCCTAAGTAGAAACAGCCCCTGGCAGATTGGGACACAGAAGTCAGAGGAGAAATCCATTTGGAGAGGAATTAGAATTTGCAAAGAAACACTAGAGCAACCTATGTGAGGAAAGCACAAGAGAGAAAAAGACATTTTTCCCTTTTTATTGGGTCTTTTTTTGCTTGTGTGGCCCAATGCAGTGCTGTGCAAAGATACCCAAATGCTACAAAAATAAGCAATGCAGTCTCATCAATCCATCCAGTTGCATATGACACCTGGAGGAAATGTTACCTTGAACATTTCTGCATGGCACATTATGATGCTAGATCATAACAGCTAAGCAGCTGTATAGTATCATATCCACAGTTAAAATATTAGGATTTATCAAGATATATCATTACATTTTCACTATAGAAGAAAACTGGTCTCTCATAATACATCTATGACACTACATCAAAAAAAAAGGCCAAGGGAGCAAGTTGGATCCCCAGGGACCCCTCTCAGCACCAAAAGTAGCCTGCTATTCCGCATTGCACTGGCCAGTCTCAACAAGCTTTCCCCCTGGACAATGTCCAGGCACAGCTGGGACTGCACATGCCGAAGGCAGTTGCCAGACACAGTACAGAAGAGGAAGGACTAAGTTTGGGCTCCTTTCTCTCTGCATAAACCTCCAGTTGTATTCCAGTAGGATTTAATACCTTAAAAATCCCTATTTGCATGCATGCCACATACCACAGCATACGACACATATTCTGAGTTTCACACAGTCCACACATTATTTCCTGCTATGGACAATTTAAAATGACAGCCTCCACCCAAGTGCACACATGGCTACAATTTTGTCATGGGCTACTGAGGCTTGGGAGAATCTGGGAGCCAAATGCTATGTATACCAGGGAACGATCTCTGGTTCTCTTTTAATAAATTTCAGAAATAGCTTCAAATAACTTCGGTAATTATTTCCACTTTTACCAGACACCATTAGAAGTACAACAGAATAATATGTGTAGGTCAACCTGACCATCATTTCTGTATATATGCACTTGGGAGGTCATTCACAGGGTTAGAAATTTACTAAGTCAAGGGTTTAGAATTTACTGAGTGGATTTTGAAACAACTGTAAGAATTATCGAAAAACGTTTTTACCGCTAAAGAGTAGTCCTCCATCCTCTCTCTGATCTTTTGTGGGCATACATATAACATCACTGTCAAAGAAAATGAATTCTAAATGCTTTTGAAACCGTTCTGTTGTGAAGCACAACATGGAGAGCATGGTATTCAGGAATGCCTTTGCTTTGATGGGATAGCACAGATGTAGGACTATGTACAGCTGTATGCTTTTTATATTAAGGAACTTAAAATGGTTCAGCAAACTTTTGCTTCAGAATACGTACAGTGGCATGCATGGCCTCACAAAGGGCTGAGGAAAACAGGTTAAATCCTAAGAGCAGTGCTCATATTGGTAAGCATTCCAGAACTCAAGTATATCCCAACATATAGCTTTCAGCCAACAGCGTGACACCAGTGACAGCATGCCATGACACCCTCCTTGTGAAGCTGTAGCCAGCAATATTGAAAATGCCTGATACCAGGTACTGTTGTTTAAAGAATTATAGCTAATTATCACTGCTAGTATGCAACAATCCCTGTTGGTATGATACTTGACACTAATTCTGATAGTTTGCTGTTAATTGTGAAAGGAACATGAGTGAATGAAGGCAACATCTGTGTATGCAAGCTGACAGAACACTGTTTTTTGTTAAAGGGTTTCACAGGAGTGGTTTGATCATTTTTTGTCAAGGAGAAATTCTTGGGTAAAGAAACAGAACAAGTGAGATGGTAACTGTAAAATATCAGTTTATTTGCCAGATCACTGACAGAGATGACAAATCTAAACCTTAGCTTCACATATGCTAGGGGAGTACTTATATTTTGTACTCTTCCATAACAGTGTTCTCTCTATAACCCCTGCTTGTAGCCAATGTATTTTTCTGTAAATAATGTCAGCAGACTTTTCCTTCTGTAGGGCAAATCCTAGCAACTGAACTATTCAGTTGCTTTCTCTGAGCTTTCCTGTCAGAAAAACCTCAGGCTAAGTACAACACAGACCAATACCTGAAAGCTGACACACATTTATAGAGTGGAAGTGTTGTCACCCATGCACTCCATTTCTCATTTTCAGAGCCCAGGGCTGAGCTTGTCACTTTTAGCAGGCTTCACTCAAGACCTTTTTTCTTCTTCTGAAGCTAAGGCCATGAGTTCATAAACTCTGTAGTCTGACCTAGGTATTGTAACTTAACATAAGATTTTTACCAAGTCAGAAACATGCAATTCATTTGGTATATACTGGAAAGACATTCAAATGATAGAATGGACAAAGAACTAAAGATCTCCTGTCCATCTTCATTCAGAATTGTGCACAGACTCAACTAAGCCACAGACAAACTTTGAAATATTTTGCAATCAGTATCACACAGTATCAGATTTCTGATAGCCTAAAGCCAAACCAAGTCCCTTTAGAGAAATAGACTATCAAATTCAAGAGCATCAGATAAAAAAAATTTCATATGCTAGTACCAAATTTGCCATAAATTTGACACACTTCATAACTACAAAATAAAACCAATTGCCACTATTCATCTGTGTATTTTTATATCAAAAATTCAGACCTGTAGCAAGCTTTGAATGGTTCTCTACTTGATGAAAATTTAACCTATTCATACATAGTGATATTACCTGGCTCTATCACAAGGGTGGCTGAACAATCCATTTCATTAGCCAAGGTGACCTTGCCAGAAGCCTGTCTATAGAGACAGGTGGTAGCTACTAAATTCCAAGGCCTGCCTCTCCCTTCCATATTTTGTGGCTGGAAGCATTTTGGACTCTCCCTCTCTCTTGGTTTGATATTGATAAGGTTGTGTTAAAAACTCTTCTACTTTCACACAGCCCACATTTTTTAATAACCTCTCCAGCATGCAGTCAATGAGCAAAATTGGAATCTGTCAAAGTGCTTATACAGAGGCTGACCAGATCGAATGTATATATTTAGCTTATACTTTCTAATATGTAGCTTATTGAATCACATTATCTGAAGTAGTAAGATGTACTTGTAGCCACACTAACCTTATCAAAAGATTAGCTACCACACACTGCAACCAGAGGTCTGTCGGAAGTAATTTGTCTTGTTTTGACCTGACATGAGATCACTTAATAGGAAACTAAATAGCAAACAGAGCTTAGCACAGCTTAAGACAGTTCAGCTGTTTGTGGTTATAGCAATGCATCCTTTGTCTGAGACAATGCCTTCTAGGCACTCCACTTGTTGACTCTTTGGTATGCTTTGATCTTCATTTTGGTATGTTTCTATACATGTCTTATTACCCCAATCCTATAACAGGCATGAATCTTGTTTCTAAAATGAAAATGGAAAATGTTCTGCAATTAGTTTAATTGATTTTGTCTGAGATCTAACAGATGGACACACAAAACACATGTAAGACTTGAAACAGACCAAGCAGAAGATCTTGGGAATGGAGTGAGGGACTCTGATAATTTATTTCTACAAGCATCATAAAGAACAGAGACAGTGTCCACCCAGACAATCAGAACTAACAATGGAAAAGGCATATATGGCATCATAGCTTTCTATTTACAAGCAAAACACAAGTAAAAATTTTCCATCATTATATGATGAAGAAAGTTTACTGTCAATAAGTTATTGTGTTCTCATTCTGACAGACCAGATGGATATGAACATTCTCACCCATACTTCTTTTTCAGCAGCTGAAATACTAAGAAAGGAGTAAGTCCTATCTGTCTCATTGCTATCCTCTGTGTTAAGGCCATTAGTGAAGAATACAGTGTTACTTCCTACAGCAAACCCTTTGAGCAATCCAATTACTTCATATAGCATTTTCCTAGGCTATTTTTAAAAGTGTTACCACCAGCAACCACAAAAAGAGTGGCAGCTTTCTTCCAGGTAAAACTTGCATAATGTATCTGAAATCTAACCTCAGAAAAAAATGACAAGACTAACATTTGTTAAGCAGAAGCTAGATCTGTACTGGTAAATTGAACATGACTAGGGCATGTGCTCAAGATGCTGAAAGGCCATTGCTCATATGATTGAATTTTTGGAAAAGCTTTTGGCATGCTGATGATTCACGACTACACTTTCCCAAACAATTCCCAGATGGCATTTCAAAGGTAATGTTTCAAAAAGCAGCAGAGATTAAACCATGCCATTTTGGCATACTTTTCTGGCACAGTCCCTGGGCATTATGCCACCAGGGTCACACCTGCGCACTCCCATGCCAGCTCCCCAGCAACAGAGAAGGCATGGTATTCTGAAATTAAGAAATGTCCCATTTTTGAGATCTCTCATTTTTCAAGATGATCTCAGGCAGTGAGGACCAAGTCACCCCTAAATCAGCTGGGGAAGATGAGAGAAGATCTGACTCTGAATCATCTCCATTACATATGTTGACCCTGTGGGTGGAGGTTACCACAGCACTACCATGTACAGGAGTAAATTTAAAATTTAAAGCTGCCTACTCAAAGCACAAGACTGGCAAACTCATTAGTTCAGCGTAATTGGAGCAGGTTTCCACCATACCTCTTGCACTTCACAACACACTGTAAGAGGCACACTGAAGCTACAGATCTGGCTCACCCTCTCTTTATCCAACTGAATAATTTTTGAATCTGAAGATCGGTACAGAGGTGCTGAGATAAGCCCCTCTGCATGGACATCTGGCAGCTCTTCAGCATCCAGCCTGGCAGAAGCAACTATCTGTTGCTGAGTAAGCATCCAATTGATCACTGGTCTGCTTATGCCAGATACAAGGGCCAGGAACGAAGGAACAAACTGGGACAGAGAGATAGAGGGAGAGCACATATGCACATTGCATGAGTTACAGAAGAAAGCAGCCACCATACCAGAGGCATCAAGGAAAAAATGTCTGCAATAATGCCACGGTGGCAGAGCACTGGTGGCATCCCCTTGAGGAGTGGCCTCCATTCACAATGCGTGGTTACACACAGTGGGTCTGAACCAGCTATAAAAAAGTACAGTGAGCATTTGCACAAGATGCTACACAGAGAGAGGGAACGTAGCTAAATAAAACTATATTTTCTTTCTTTTCCATTCTACATTTATCCTACCTTGGCCTCACTTTTGATCATCCTTTCACTGCACTTTGTCTGTGATGAAGAATATCAGCAAAGCAATCCAAATTCCTCACAATCTCATTTTCAAGTGAATCTCAGGGGGTCAAATTTTTTCAGTCGTGTGTTGTTGAGTGCAACAGCCGTCTTTATTTGTGTTATACCACTGGGCAGATGGCCTTTTTCCAAATCACCCCATATGTATTTGACAAATTGTGGAGACATTCCTCACATGCCGTGAAAAATAAGGACTTGGCATATCAAGTACAACTTTGCATCTTATTTTACACAGTAAAACGGTTTAGCCTGCACTCACAGTTTCTCATCTGTTTTCTATAATCAGAAATTCATGCTGCTACCCAGAACATTTGGGCTTTAATGTAGGACAGATATTGTTACTGGAATGTTATCTTATCAGTATTGTTATTTATATAGTGGTCTGCACTTATTCAGGGCAAAAAAATAGATAGAACATCTAAAAGAAAAAACAGCCTAGAAAAATATTCATCAATGGAAAATTATCTATGGCCTTACAGAGAATAAAGATGGAATACAAATATTTATCAATGGAAAAATATTCATCAGTGGAAAATTATCTATGCCCCTACAGAGGATAAAGATGGAACGTAAGGTCAATGAAGTGATAATTGATCATATTAAAGATAAACCCCTTTGAGCTTACAGAAGTAGGAAGTTTCTGTAAATCATAACTAATATTTACAAGTATCAAGCGTCAAATATTTTTCCTCATATAAAACAAAATAATTCTATCACTTTCTGCAGTAGTACATGATCTAATTATTTCCAGTAACAGGAATCATGCTACCAAAAGCAAATGTTGAATGAGACACGAAAACCTGGCCATGGTTCTTGGCTTGCATGGGAGCTGGATGGCTGCATATTTGGATGTGGTTTCTACACAGTGCACCAGATTTTAGACAATAATATTGTTAAAGTACTCCCTAGAACAGATTCAGAACTGATTTGAAGGGAAAAAATTTATACAGATGTGCAACAGCTTGACGTCATGTGAAAACATAAAGCATCCAGTACAATAATCTTTATTCAGTCACTGTCCTTCACTTTCTGAAATATTTCAAAGGAGCAGCAAAAGCACATTAATGGGGCACAAACTGTTTAACCAAATAAAAAACCTGAAGTTGGAGGCCAACCAAAAAGGTTTATGACATCTTGATTTCACTGATTTGCTAACTAAACAGTTTCTAAATTAATATTTTTAAAATGTTTGCACTGAAATGCGTTTCAACTTACCTTCATAGAAATTTTAAGAAAATCATCAAAATTGCAATGGATTAAAAGAAAAAAAAAAATTTCCAGTCTAAGTAAAACATTTTCTAGACTTACGATCTCTACTTCATCTATCCTCTCTTAGACGTTATCTTCATGATCAAAATTGCAGCTTGCAATGCCTATTTCTCTCTGCTGGCTAAATAAATGTTCTGGTATTTTTTCCTCTATTTGATGAAATGAATTAATCCCTCTCTGACTTACAAGTAGAGATAAATTACAAAAAAAGGGTAAAATCACACTAGTAAATGTAAGTAGTCTTTTCTTGATATACAAATGATTAGATAAGCTTTAGTCATTTTTTCATTAAAAGACCATGAAAAGACCTCACTAGAATGCTGGACCACTGTGCAGCAAATGTAAACCTATGGACAAAAACCATTCCTTAGTAACCTTGTCTGGAACCTTAGTAATCCTTGTATGGAAGTATTGACAGACTGGACAGAAAACTTACTAATTATTCATATTAGAAAAAAGAAAAAGTCATATAAAAACTATATTGCAGTGAAATACACAATCCAGTTCAAAAAAGCACAATTCAATAAGCTCTAACTATTGAGGTACAATAGGAGTAAGCTTCCAAGTCTGATTACACTGCAAATATGCTCTCACATGTGCATAAGACAGGTGAAAAACTGAATTGGAGTCAATGTGCTACTAAAAATAGCATGCCAGAATGTAAGTTTAGTCAGTAGCATTTGAAATATAGACATGGGACTATGGGAAACTGACCACGTTCAGTCAATCAAGCATAATAACTGCTACTGTTTCACTGATGCTGTATCAAATACACAGTCTCATGTAAAGTGTAAGTAAAATGAATGTAAAAAGGAACAACAGTCAAGAGATGAGGCATTTAAAATGTGTCCTGTTCTGAATCTATTGTTTGCAGTAGATACAGAAAGATATCCTGATATATCATGGTAGCCTCCCACATGTTGAATGGGATCCACAGGGCTCCCAAGTGACCCTTATGCATTAGTGTGTTACTCAGTGTGAGTGGCCAGCATAATCTCGTTCCCTGAACTCAGAGGGAAGGCAAGATGATTCTTTGAGAACACAGTAATGTGAGTATCGTACCTACCTGTTTCCCAAAACACACTTCCAAAGCAGCAAATTTCTGTATGTGCTGATAAAGTCTGACAAAATCTGAGCTTCTGACAAGTGATCAGGGTATGCTATGAAAAAACAACAGCAGTTTCTGCCCAGAAACCATGTGTGAAGTCAAAGAACAGAAAAAAATCTTATGGAGAATACCTCTATGACCAGCCCTTTCCCTCAGTGCACTATAACACACGTTTGGTCCTCTGCAGATATTAAATTCCTCTGTCAGACAAACAAACTAGATTGTTAAAGTTAAACAGGATGATACCTCTTTCTTCTCACCTATTATAAATACTAATGATTCATTTTTTTCCAGCCAATATTATCTAATATTTATTAAATGGCAAAAACTATAATAAATGCAAAGTATATCTTTTTACATATTAAATGTATTAAATATCGAAACTTGCATCATTTAAACATTTTGTTGCTGCATATAATGGTGCATTTAATCTGAACCGATTCTCAACTCCATGACTCCATGGATGAGTTCAGAGAACAAGTGCTCATTCTGTCAGATGTCAGCTCCATGCACATAACCATATTAATCTATCAGTGAGCATAAACTAGCATATACTGGGTCTTGTGCAGCTCCGCTGTTACACTGCCAGCAGAACAAACGTTGACTTTGTCCAGCCCAGTTTCAAGTCTAGGTAAAGAAAAACAAGACTGTTCACATAGGCCCATGTGCACATCTGCTCTGGGTCTTAGGACAGCTATATTATATTTTAATAGCTAAAAAAAGAATTGATTTCTAATCAATGGCATTGCTCATGTCTATAAAATGTCACGCAAGATTAATAAACCTGGCAGTGTTTTTATATTAACCTCTTCAAGGAAATTATATTTCTTAATAGGTTTTCTAGATATATTTTTCTCCAGAAATATGGCTAGTTTGAATTAATAATAAGAAGAAAGGAAAAGTATAAAATACTTGCCTGAAGGAGAAAACAGTTTAAAGTTAATAGCTTTATAAAATTTATTGGTGATTTTCTCACAAGATCCAGAGGAAATATATTTCAATAACATTTGTGGTTGAGATACTTGGATTTGCTTATTTTTGTCAGCATATTGTTTATATTTCTTTAGAGCATCAAAATAATTTACAGCTGCTTGGATATATCCATGTATGTGCATGCACATGCACTGTGATTTCAGGCATGTAATTTTTTACATGCAGCTTTAAGCTGTATGTAAAAAGTCTGCTTAGAGCTTTACAAAAGTAGTCAATTTCCCTACAGTTACGTTTTCAGCCACAGATGAACTCACAGAGAGGCGCCTTCCTCAAATGTCATTAAACTTATTGATGTCACAGTAATTTCACACATCTCTAAATCTTCAAGTGTCATCTCTGCTCAGAATCCTCACTGCTGTGGCTGCTCATTTATGTTGATATTGTGGATATGGGCTTGCTTTGAAGCTTTATAACCAAAGGGGGCTAAAAGCCACTTGGTTGAGTGAGAGCATGTAACGGTATACGTGTACATTTACTCAAAATTAGGAGTTATCTTGCCTTCAAGGAATCTTATAAACTAATGCTGGCCATAGAGCATAGCCACACTCCCAAAAAGAAAAAAAAAAGCAAGAATGACCAAGCACTTGTGAAAAAAAGGAACAGTAGGATTAAGGACAACAGAATCTTTCTCTTCAGTGCCTGGATATGAAGGGGAAAATGGCTAACACAGGTGAAAGATGTTTGCTTTATTGCCTTGCACCAGACTATTCACAGAAACCATGAATTCAAGTATCATGAAGGGTGGCTTGGCAAATAAGTTTTAAACTAAATTCTGGCTGTGCAGGTAGGACAAAGGAGACACTTAAGCATGACATGGATATCTAAGTCAAGACAGTTCTCCTAGAAGGAAACAAAATTCTGTGACCCACTTAGTTACAACATCCAATGTGAGGCTGGTTTGCTGTTGATTTATACAAGCTTTAAGACCACTTCACAGAGCAATCAGGTCCTCTTCCTGCATTTCCAGCCTTTGCTCTCTTCCTTATTCTTTCCACATGTGCATCAAGACAGTGATTTCCCTTAATTTTATTTTTTTTTTTCGCAACCTTTATGAACTGCACATACCTCTCATATTTTTACACTTGCTTTTTTATCATTCTGATGGTAGAGGAGCAATTCCCCCTACAAATCTTAAGTCAATAATTAATGAACAGAACCAACACTAAAGCCTACAACTAAAAAATTTAGTGACTTCATCCCTTCAGGAAATGAATCAGCATGACTGTTTTTGCCGAATCTCTATGATGTTCTTGCAGTACCTAAAATCAAAAGATAAAGGCAGCAGGGAACCTTTATTGATGTGTGTGTGTGCACATATACATATACATATATATTCACACATAAAAACACACAAGGCAAAAGTGAAGGGCTTTATATTTAATGTCATGGAGCACTGATTATTCTAGCCCGCTGAATAATTAAAGTGAATTTGCTTTTTAGTTCCACTCTGGGATTTGGAAGAAGGTGAGATATTAATATCTTATATAGTTCAAGTCTAACACTGAATAAGTAGGACAATCCACTTCTCTCCCCCCATTAATCCCCTCACTGCATTTGAAAGTTGTTGCTGCATCACAGGCTGTATACAGAGCCAGCCACTAAAATGACATTGACACTCGATATAGTTCATCCTCTGGCACTGAGTGTGAAATTTCGTAACTTGGTGATTTCAAACAGAGAAAATAAACTGAATTGTAAATCATGGGTGTTTCTGCTGATCACAGCCCTTGAATGAATCCTTATTATAGCAGATTTGACAGAGGCTTCTAATAAATTCATACTTTGGCTATAAAGTTAAGCATACAGCCATAGGACAGCTTTTTCTATTCACTGGTGATAGACCTAGAACAAAGTTACAAGAGACACTGAGAAGAAGCAGAGATGTTGTCATCATATAGTAACCTCAGTACTGTAGATCCTTTTTATTTTAAAGCATGTTTTTTTTAACAACTTCACTTCTTTGATATCAGAAGCTGCTCTAAAGAAATGGAGATGTGCAGAAGACATGGAAAGCACTAGAGGGACCTCAGAAATTGATGAAGTCCTATGTTTAGAATAGAGTACAAATTTTGCCCTGCCTACTTTTTGAAAATCATGAGTGAAAATCATAAAGGCTTTTTCATTAAGTGTCTGCTGTGAAATATATTTGAAACTGCCGTACACAGTTGAGTCAATGGGCAATGATCTATTGCAAGTATGGTACCTGTGAACAAAATCACTGAATAAGAGAGTGCAAAGACAGCCTTATCTGGATAGGTGTCCTGGGTTCAGCAGTAGCAGTCATTTTTTTTTCTTCTTCTTAGTAGATGGTGCAGAGCTGTGGTTTTTGACTTTTGACATGGGAACAGCTCTGATAACACCGATGTTTTTAGTTACTGTTCAAATATTTAGTCTGACCAAGGACTTTCTGAGTCTCATGCTCTGCCAGGGAGGAGGAGAAGCTGGAAGGAAGCAGAGACAGGACACCTGACCCAAACTAACTACATTTGGGGATTACCATGTTACCGCACAATACAGAGTGTGTTTTACCCATTACCTTTTCATCTGGTCGCAAGAGTTAAGCAGAGTCAGATTTGGGCCTTGGCTGAGGTTAGATGACGATGTAGGACCAAGAAATTTCCCCCGAGGCTGGACAGTCATGAGTAGTAGGGTGTGTGGGATAGTATAGGCGAGTATCTAGTCCACTGGGCACCTCCAGTGCTTTGGAACTTCACTACTGAAGAAGTGCAAAATCCAGAAAAATTAGTAAAACACTTAAATGAGGTGTGTTGTCATTCTGGTCATACCAGAGATGGACAAATCATGACAACATGCTGGGGCTTGGACTACGGAGCCCTGTTATACACTATCCAACACCTTCAAAAGGAGAAAAAATGTCCATGGATCTGAGGGCAAAGCAACCAGCAGCACAGCTACTCCAGCTCCAAGCACAGCAGCTACACCACTGCAGCAACAAGTACAGCAGCTCCCCAAACCACAGTGATAATCACTGCAGCTAAACCAGAGGACCAATTCATGCCAATATCAATTGCCCCTGTAAGCAAGAGGAAAAGCAAAAAAGAGGCAAGAAAGATGAAGCAAGATGAAGAAACAATGTACTCACCACCCAGGACAGCATCTGATCAGGAGTCATCATCACGTGACGAAGAAGAAGAAGAAGATGGGACTTCTCAACTCTGGACGTCAACTGAGCTATGGAATATGAGAAAAGATTTTACCCGCCAACCAGGGGAGCACATCATCGTCTCGTTCCTCTGATGCTGAGACAATGAGGCTGACACTCACTAACTAGAAGGTAGGGAAGCCAAGCAGCTGGGATCACTTGGACTTTCTGAGTCTCATGCTCTGACAGGGAGGAGGGGAAGCGAGGAGGAAGCAGAGACAGGATACCTGATCTGAACTGACCAAAGAGGTATTCCTTACCACAGCACGTCATGCCCAGGATGTAAAAACTGGGGGCAGGGACCCAGAAGGGTTAGATCACTGCTCAGGTCGGGCTGGGTATCGGTCTGCAGGTGGTGGGTGGTTGTATTCTCTTCCCTTGTTATTTCCCTTGTCATTATTATTGTTATTATTGGTGGTAGCAGCAGCGGTTTGTGTTATACCTTAGTTACTGGACTGTTCTTATCTCAGCCCATAGGAGTTGCATTCTTTCAATTCTTCTCCCCATCCCTCCGGGAGCCAGGGGGCAGAAAGGAAGGGGACTGAGAATGACTGCATGAGTTACTGCTGGGTTTAAACCACAACAACAGGTAAAACTTTTAGATCTCGTAACACAGTTTTTACCTTGTGCAGAGGTAAAACCAACCTAAATTCAGGAAAGATCAATGTAATCAGAAAGATATAGTTCAGGCTGCAACCGCTGCAAAGCAAGAGTTCTGTGTCATTATCTTGCTACACATTTAAAATGTGGGGGAGTGTCGTGGTTTAAGCTGTAAATCAGCCACGCAGTTTGTTCACCCACCTCCCCCTCCTAAAAGAGCTGCCGCGGTTTAAGCTGTAAAACAAGCAGTTTT
>JANRGW010032002.1:0-39367 GCA_024733675.1 Psilopsiagon aymara | reverse complement strand
AAAAAAAAAAAAAAAAAAAAAAAAAAAAAAAAAAAAAAAAAAAAAAAAAAAAAAAAAAAAAAAAAAAAAAAAACAACTAAAAAGAGGCAGAAAGCCTGTGCTGGAATCCTGCAATCTAGAAAAAGATCTGAGCAGATACTTAGTTGACAGCACTCATGAGGCGATGATTGCCTGCTTTCACCATGAGGCACACCGGAAAACATGGGAGCAAAGCATGGTCTCTGCTAGCTCTGCTGTTATGGCACTCAAAGACTTACAAGTTCTTTGAGATATGGGTTAAAATAACAAACCCAATGTTCCAAGTGACCTTCAGGCTGTACCTGTGAGAGTCCACATGGCTGATAGTGTGCATGTGTTGCCCGTTAATGTTTTCTTTAAAGCCTTGTTGAATAATAGCTAAAGCTGCCATTAAGGAGAGCTGTGCAAGTTCACTGACATAATTAGAAGGCTAAATGCAAGCCTTTTTGAGTTATCTTCAGTGTTTGTTATTTAAGTAAAGACTAGGTTTGCTAATTACAACAAAACCAGATTAATATTCCATTAGAGAGAAAGCCACACAGCTTATCCAACTGATAGAAAGCTTAGAAGGTGACCTGTGCTTGCAGTAATGTTGTCAAACTAGTTATTTCTGTTCTATTGTATTTGTCATTTGTCTTTGGGCTGGTGTTTTTATCTAGACCCCTGTTCTGACTAACTTTTCACTCTATATCACATACTGTCAAATCTTTTCCTGGTTAACACCGGTGCACTCATTTCTCACTAAGGCTGGAGTGTTTGCATGAAAGATGGTTTTGATTAATAAATGTATCCATAATAAATTCGATTTAATGAAAAGACTGATAAAGCAAGGAATGTGTAGGTTAACTGATAACTTAGCCTACTGCAACTCTGTTGAAATTTGCAGCTGAATTGGACAACAAGGATGAGACTGTTGGAAAGACTCTATTCTAGAAAGGACTCTCTGGGCTCAGTATTTTGAAAATACAGTTTCAGTATTGTTTTGCTCATTGAAGTGTTTTGAAAACAGGCTTCTTGGCGGTTGTCTGTTAGAAGTCCTCTTTGATACTGATGACCAAACTCTGAGCTAAAAATGCAAAGTTATCTTCTGAAAGGACAAAGAAAACACATTGATTGTGGCTGGATGTGCTTATTTCCTTACCGCTAGAGAATCTATATCCAAACATCTGATTTCCTGCTCCCTTTGGCATGAAAGCCATGCTTGAGCCCTTCAGTACCAGCTCCTAAGCACTACAGAACTCCATCTTAAGTTGACAGCATGGATGGT
Source organism: Psilopsiagon aymara (assembly GCA_024733675.1). Taxonomy (NCBI): domain Eukaryota; kingdom Metazoa; phylum Chordata; class Aves; order Psittaciformes; family Psittacidae; genus Psilopsiagon; species Psilopsiagon aymara. The sequence continues at coordinate 38,082 of JANRGW010032002.1, read as the reverse complement.
AGCTCTATTTAAACAGGATGGAGCCCTTTATATGCTGATGAATCAGAGCAAAAGATTTTCCTCAGTGAAAATGGCCTGTTTCCCAGCCACAGATGCTTGTTAGAGAACTCACTGTGATAATGATATGATCTTTTGCAAGTTTCCTTCTATGCCCTAAAAGGCCCACATAAGATAAGAAGAACCTTTTATTTGATGTGGGTTTGGTTGGCTTGGTTTTTGTTTTTTTGTTTTGGGGTTTTTTTAGGCTTTGAGGTTTTTGTGAGTGTGTGAGATTTTTTTTTGTTGCTTTTATTTTGTTTTGGTTAGGTTTTTTTTTCCAGAATACCCCTTTCTGTGTTTGTTATTAGCCCTGCATTTCAAATATGTTTTATGAGGATTTACATCCTTCTTTCTCCTCTCTACACACACAAACACACCCACCCCTGGTATTTTATGGCACTAACTTCCAACCTCTATAATCTTTTATAGGCATATGAAAGAAAGGCCACTGCAAGCTCAGCCACATACCAAGGTGGGTCCAGAATCCATCTTACCCTGCCACCTTCTAGCAAATATAGCACATTGAAAGTCCAGTTTCATTTAAGAAATTCAGTGCTTGCAAAAAACCTACATTAGTAAATTTTGTGAAAACAAGTACATACTAATATAACTGTTGGCCAGAGGCTGACTCCTTTATGGGTGGGGGTGATGCGGAAAGAGTGTGACCCTGAAAGGGTGTCCTTTTGGAGTTCCCTAACCAAAGGCTTAGGAGTTGCAGATGAGCCTCAGGAGAAGGAATGCAGACTGAGCTTTGAAGAAGAGAGATAAAAATAGAGGTACACAGCCATGTCATCTTGTATTGCTTATCATTCATTAGCACAGCTATTTGAACAGTAATGGGATCCTTGCTTAGCACTCGTTTTGATGAAAATCCAATAGGACAGAAAGCTATCAAACTCAAGCTTCTTTAAAGATCACAGTTCACTGAGCAACTTAAAAGCTTCAGTAAAACAAAGAACATACAGCTCTCTGTTCTGGTGCTGTGCACAAGATAAACTTCAAATAATGTCTGCAGAAATAATAGCTTATAATTATGTCAACTATTCACATCTACTCACGGGACAATACCGCAGCTAAGGTAAAATGCAGAAAGTTTTATTTGTGGAGAGGAAACTTGACAATTAACTTTGCAAAGTCAGCTGGTTCAGAGCCTTATTATAGTGTGTGCCTCATGAAAGGTTCGGCTCCCACACATAGATATTGAGGACTTACTGTATGTTTGTCACAACAGAAAGCTGAATGCCTGAGTCTGGGAAGCATGTGAGTCCTGCCGTGGCATTGCTTTTGCTTAGGTGGGTGAAACTGTGAGCTAAAAATACACAATTTCCAGAACATCTAGAACACAGAGCAGATGTTTGGATTCAGAGCACAGTATGGTGCCTGCAGACTGTAATTAATTGGCAAATGCTTAGAGCCCCCAAAACCCCTAGAAATGTGTGTTTTTTTCAATTCGCAATTAAACTGTTAGATAAAAAGCAATGTAGGTTAATAGATGTGATAAGCAGTGTTGTCTGTTTTTGACATTTGAGAAGTCACCTGAGCAACTGGGATGTATTCTGCTCCATTATCTGCTGCCATTGCCCACAGCTGCATGGATTTTATCAAGCTCAGGCTGACATAATTCACAACCTGGATTTTTAAAAGGGCAAATGGCCGAAGTGAGGTGTTTGGTGCTTTGTCACTTTGAAACATGTTGAGAATTCCTACCTACAGAACTGGGTGAATTACATGAGAATGGTTGAGCAGAAGTGGGCACAAAACTGAACTACATGTGCAGGTATCTGTCTAGGACACCATTGAATAATATTCTGTCAGGTTTAGGAGGAGGATACATCAGTTTGAAGATCTTTAGATGAGGTAAATAGGCATCACAATACAGATGAGCTTGTGCTTTGGGGGTGTTTAGGAAACTGCAAAGGAATGAGATCCTGGTTCAAACAATGGGTTCCTTGGTTAGCAACACACATGGGGTTAGATCTTGTAGGCATTGTCTTGGTCTCTGCTGCTAATTTCCTCTATGACCATAAAACCTATTGACCCCTCTGTTCCTACTGAGAAATAAAGCCTAATTTTTGCATATTTGTAGGCCTAGTAGCATATGGAAAAAATGAGTAAACCTACACTTTTGGTGAATATCTGGAAAAATTCAAGTCTGATTTCCAGAGAAGAGAGAAAACTGCATGTATTTTTTGCTTAAGCTCCATCACGGAGGGTTTAGTTTTATTCTCTTGGAATCAAGAAAGCATATTCACACTTAATGTAAGTGCATATAGATAGGATCCACAATTGTTATTTAAAAATCATTCAGAACTGCACAGTCTAATTTATCTTTCTTTTATAAAATTGGAATCCAAAGAGTCTCAGGTCCTTTTGTTCTATGACTGATTTACTTTTGTCCTACTCTATTACGGTTTTGTGCAGTTTTGGGTTATAGTGTTGCACTGAATTATTTGCCACTGATGTGGGAGGTATGGTCCTTTCATTTGCTATGTGTGAACATCAAAGTGTGTACCATTATAGCTGAAAGGGAGTAACTGGTATCTTCATGGTTGGCAACGTTAGGTATAAGACAGAGAAATAAAAGGTCTTTTATTGTTCTGCACAATTCTTTTACAGCAGTTTTGTTGTATTATTACTTGTGATCAGTTTGAGTCCTCAGTCATGCTGGATTCCTTTGACTACGTATGTTCAGAATGTACAGTGATACCCTTGTAGTTTTGCCATCAGATTAACAAATATTTTAACTTGTGGAACAGCTGATTATCTTCTAGTACCATATCATCAGTTATAATAATACTGTTTCACATTCCAGAGAATATAATTTAAATACTCTTTTTTTGGAGGAAAATACCAGTATATAAAACAGAAGAAGCAACAAACTACTACCTACGTTTTACTACAAATTGCTAGCAGACTACGTTTTCTGGTAATCACCCTGAAAGTCTGAGTAGAAATGATTAGATCAAAAGGGCTGGGACACCAAACTACCCTTTCTCCTTTCTCTAGGGTGAGCTAATCTCTGCAGGTCAAGGTTCAGTGCTGTGGTGCAGCAGGAAGGAGTTCATGCTGGAGTGATAAGGCAGGCAGTCAAACTGCAAGGTCTGAACATGCTAGGAAATGTGTAGAGAGGAAATGTAAGCAACTAGAATAAATATATATACTCGTGTTCTTCAAAATAAACAACACAAATCTGTATTAGATGAGCCTTTTCTGTACTTGTCCCTCAGCAAGGTTTGCTTCAGTGTTACGTTTTTATGACCATACCAGGGAAAAACTAGCCATTTGCAATGAATTTGCTACCTAACAAAAACCACAGTTTCTGTTGAAATCGTTTAACAAATTTTATTTTTTTAGCAAAGGGAAGACCATACTGATAATAGAGAAAAAAAATCCTTAAATTTCAATGTATGTTAACAGATTTTATTAGTTTAATACTGATAGAAATAAGCATAATCAGAGAAAAACTTTAGATGTTGCATTTTAAGTCCAGGCCACCAAGCCAGGGAAAGTCTGTAATTTGCATTTTTTTCAAAGAAGATTGCTAGCCCCTGCAGTTCTGGGTAACATCAGTTATGTTAAACTGCAATACATGACAGACTGGAAAATTAAGATTTTTAAGAATTAATTAAGAAAATTAAGACAATTTTAAACTTAAATGTGTATTCAGCTACATTAGAGTAAAATAAAAGGATATTATATATGATATATGTTATTCTACAGTAAAATAAAATTGTTTATATCTCATGCAAATATGTGCAGGTTGAACATTTAGAAAAAGATCTTTCATTTAGAAAGGAATGGCTGCTGTGTAGTGGTGTATATTTAAAGAAGGCCTCCAATTCAAGTATGCACTGATTTTATCTGATCAACACCCTTGCCTGATGCCCCCTGCCCCCCTCAGCTTCCCCAAGCTCTTAAAGGGACCAGAGCAATTCTGGAACTATGCCAAAGCTGAAGCTGGGCATGTCATGGGATGAAATGTCAGATCAAATTCACAATCCCTGGGAGAAGACCCAGAGACTTTTATAAACAGGAATGGAGTGAAATTGTGCCTTTTCTTTCTGACTCTTAAATTCCATTGAAAAGGAATCTGAGAAGATTTAGGGAAAATAATGTAATATTATGTGGCATATGAAGAGGTAAATCCAGAGCAAAAAAGTCAATCTCTGTGTAAGCATCATAAAGCTAACACTTGAACTATTTTTTTTTTAAATAAGATAAACAGAAATAATATATAGACCAAAAATGTGATAAAGACTGGAGCCCCTTCAAAGAGCAGAATGGTGGTGTAACTTTTTGAGGAGTAGAAGGAAAAAATGTATCATGGAGGATGAAGGAAGACTTCATGCCGTAAAACATGATTGTCATACTGTCATATTGCTATGGATGGAGCTGAGTCCTGACCGTGGTGCAGAAGTATCTTCAGAATTTTTGGTCAGAGTAGTTTCAGTGGGCTATAAGAGATAGCTTCTGTGATATTGCAAAAGAGCTCAGGAACTCCTCTAAACACAGTAGTGGGAGAAGTACTCACCAATCACACCCAACCACTTCAGTAAGTTCTAAATATAAAATGTATTTACACTTTGATTTCACACATGGCTAAAAAGCCATGCTCAATTTTCGACACAAGCAAGGAGCCTAAAGTTAATTCATGCTTCTTCAGGAGTTCTCCATAGGCAAAGCTTCCCCTCCCCAGCATGACTTTACTCAAGTAACATTATCGTATAAGTACCATTTGCCAGGGAACTAATACATTTCTAACATATATTTTTAGTTATGCCCAATCCATGACTAGCCATATGTTGGCAGGTCAGAACAGAAGCCCCTTCAAACAGTACCAAGATTTAACTGATAGCAGAAGCATTCTTGGATTTTGGATTGGCAATCGCATGAGCAATTGAACAGGAACTCACAAAAGGGGAGTTTTTGGTTTTTTTGAGGATTACATTAGATTAGTGTAAAGCAGACGGCAGGGTAGTTATGGGCTGGTAGCAGACAGCAGTAAAGTTAGTTCAATGGACCTATTATTTGTAAGAAAGTATTATTTGGTTCTTTTTTTTTTTTCTTTTTTTTTTTTGTTAATATATATTCAATTAATAACTTAAAAAGGCAAAGAACTTTGGATATCATGGAATTAATACTTGGTTGTTACTCTCCCCTTTTTCATCAATCTTGAAAACCTTACTTCATACTGAAGAATAAATTTAATTCATTACCTTTATTGCACTGTATGAGGTTTTCATACCTATCTTTCTTCTCTACTTAGAGTTCTATATTTTCACCATTGCCATGTGCTTTTGACGCCAGTTTAAATTACTCTGTTGGTCTGTATCTCATTCCTTCTTTAAAAATGGGAATGCAGAGGTGGTAGAAGTGGTAGAAATTGAAGAGAAATTAACAATCTCCAGCACGGGAGCAGTGGTAGAGGCATTTATTCATCATTGCTCATTACAGCCCTGGAGGGAACGCTCTCTGTGTAAAGCTGTATGTTTGGAACTAGATGACCTTTAAGGTCCCTTCCAACACAAACCATTCTATAATTCTATAATTATACCATTATTAATGACTTATATCTAAGAGGAAAACAAAGTGATGATCAGAATTCTAAGTAGCTTTGTGAAACTTTCAGATTTATCAATTCTCCAAAGTAAACTGAGGTTTTCTAAAATGCCAATCAGTTACCTGTTATTTCTGTTTAATTTCCCAAGCACTATGGTAGGGACAATCATGTGGGAAGTGTGCTTTAAATATTATGAATAGCAGGTGCAGCAAATAAGTGTTTTGGCTGCCCCCGAAATTAATTTGGATGCTTGAATTGAGCTCCTCAACAGCACAGCAGAACAATCACTATGGGCCACCAAACATTCTACAGATTGTCAAATTCAGTTCTACAGCTGCCTACAAACTTCCACTGAAGTACTACAAAATAAGACACTAGTTTGGTAATAGATGAATGCTGTGCCACGACTAGGAAGGGCAATGGTAAAGGGAGATGTAACAAAGAAACACAACTGTGGCTCCCAGAATTAAAACAGTGGAAGAATTGAGTCTCACATTGCCAAGAAAAGGCATCTTGCAGATTAGCTACAACAGTACTTCCTTCCCCAGCTCTCTGCCCTATCCCTTTCCTACAGGTTTTTCTCCCTTCTGCATGGATGGCTCAGCTGCCCTTGTAAAATAATTAGGTCAGCAAAATTTATAGTTTTGCTTCCTTAGGTAACCTGAAATTTGTGCCAGTGTACCATTATAAGCGCATCTCCAAATGGCAGTGGTGAAGGAGCAGAAACTTACCTGACCTAGGAAAAGGAATTGCTATGAAAAATACAGTAAAATTGGTAGGGTTTTCTTAGTAAATAGTGCCTTGGCTTTCTAGCAAAGCTGTTTTTTCTGTGCCTCTGCAGGCTGAGGTGACATGCACCATGAATCTTGTATGTCATCCTGACCAGACTTTGGAGAGGACCCTGCACTGATTCATGCCTACAAAATTTTATGAGAGACTAGATCTATTTTTATTTCCTTCAGATTAAATGTAGAGAAACTAATGTGTCTGTGAGTGCCATAGAGGTTATGTAGCAAATACGAAACATGATACATTTAATAGTTTGGGTTTTTTAACCAAAATGTGTATTTTAACAGAGTGTGTGTAACTGGCACATAAATTTCAGTTACTGGAAACTCAAATGTAGAAATCAATGGAAACTTTGAAAAGAATGCTTCCACCAAAATCTTACTTTATCAATGATTTAAACTTAAATGGATCTGTTCAATTTTAAATTCAAATTGCAGCTGAATCCTTCCTCAGGGTAAAACAGCATGAACAGGGCAGCTGGAAGTTTCCTTGAGAGAGTGCATTAGCTATTCTGAAAAAAAAATAAAACGTTATTTTCTGATAGCATTAACCTCTTTTTGTCCCATGTCTCACTGCACACAGTGCTATGGAGGTCTACGTCTCAAGCTGTGGTGCACTTACCAAAATGGAGCATATTCAGCCAAAATCAATTCAATACGCAAAAGGAGGACAAGTTACTGACTCTGCTATACCTCAGAGCAACATGGAGATAAAGTAACCACTCAGAGCTGGACTTCAGTGTGAACACCTAATAACTGTTTCACACTCCAAAACAAATGGTGACACATTCTGTCCCCACTCTTACTGCTAGAGAAATCAAGACTCTTGGTATTCAATGAAGAGCAGAGTGCACTGTGGCCTTATGAACCACGATCTCCACACACTGCTCAGTTTTGTTGCTGGACAAGTCTCTAAGACCAGGATGTCCTCTGTGTCTTATTCAGCTATACCATGACTATTATTTATGCCAAGATTCTTTCTGCCCTTCTTTAGGAAATAGGAAGAAGAATTTATGAAATCATGATGCAGCCCAAGAAAAGCTTTTGTGGGACCTTCTGTGAAAATGAGTTTGAATTGAATGGAGTGAACTCCAGGCCACTGCTTCTTTCTGTATTTGCAAGAATAGAAAATCTCCGACTATAGTCATGCCTTTCTAACATGCAGAATTTTTTTCTCTCTGAGTGGATTGTACCTATTCCAGACCTTTACATACAGATGGTGTGTACAGTGCTGGGTGGAAATTCTGTGCATGGAAGAAAAGGTTGGGTTCTTTTCTTTGTTTAATCTAAAGTCTTTGGATCTGTTTCAAGACAGAGCAAGAGTTGGGAGATTAACTAGAGGAAGAATTCAGGCAACAGTGCTAATAGTCTTAACAATGCAAGGTTAATAGAGCTGTGTAGTATTATAGCTCTACCCATGATATACCTACGCATCTAGTTCTCTTCGGGCAGTTATGAAAGAGGCACACACCACATGGTGGTTCGTACTCTTCTAGAAATACATACAGCTGACAGTTTACAGAAGTTACCAGTAGAATAGAAGAATTATTTCACAGATTAAAAGGCACCATCTAATGTAAATATTATTTTTTAAAAGAATAATCATTGTAAGCAAGTATAAAGTGAATTTTGTGGTATTTGAGTTTGTGATGAAGAATAGAAAGATATTATTAGCACTTTGATGCAAAACTGTCAAAGAAAGAGAGAGGTGGAAATGAAGAATGAAAGATAAAAGTCATAGGTCTTGTTTATACTAAAAATCCCTTACAGTTTTTCCATAAACAAATGATGTACAGGAGGAAGATCTATAAAGTAAACATAAAATATATGAATTTTGATAAAGAAAGTATGTTAATCAGGTTGTTTGAAAAGTATCAAATAGCTCGTTTAGCAATATATGAAACACATGAGTGAATACATAGGCATGACACTTCATTAGTCCAGGTGAAGAGTGAATTGCCTTGCCTGTGAAGCAAATAGTATTGCTGAGGTGAAAATAAATTATGAAATGCAGAATGAAGCAGAAGCTAATAGAAGACTCAGGGGAAAATATTTATCTAAATTTAAAGCAATATTACTTTCTAACTGGTAGAACCACCTATAGTTTGTAGCATGTCACATCAAGCCAGAAGAATCATGGCCTGGGTGGTATCCAGATTAAAATTGGGTTTTAGAATTTGTCTGTCTCACAGCAAATAGTAAGCTAATTCTTTTATCCTCTAAATTCAGTGCAAAGTCTAACCTGGAGCAATGTCCTATTTCTCATGGTTTTCTTCTTCCTTTCACTCTGTTATGTAGTCTGTCGACAGTCTTTGACAATTCTTATCTGGGGGTAAATACATTCCCAAGGAAACAGATGTGTCTTCCACTTCTGTGATGGAAGTAAAGGTGACTATGTAACCCCTTTTAGTTTGTTTATGTTAAAAGCCGATAGTGGGCAGCTGTCTTTCCCTTCACTCCCTGCTACAAGAAAATAGAAGGAGGCATTGTAAGCCAGGAATTGGCAACATTATAGAGTGTAATGGAATATAACACAAACTGCATGGCACCACACAGTACTCTGCTCAAAAAACAGCTGTACATATTGCTTGGATGAAAGGGAAAATTCCAGGATTGTATTGTTCCACAGTTGAAGGTGTCTTTTTCCTTAATAATCTAGCTAGTGTACTGAAATTTCTTTATGCCATTCACACAAAGAATAGTAACAGCATGGAAGTTACCATGCTAGAGCATGTTATTTGCCTGTTTGAGTTCATGAGTCTTCTCTGCCAGCAAGCAGCACCAGAAACTTCAAAGGAAATTCTTCAGGAAAACTCTGAGGAGGAATAAACACTTCTGTCCACCTTCAAGCAAAATGGCTTGATTTTATAAATGATCAATGAAGATTTTTTTAATTTTCTTTTTATTTTTTAAAAAGCTACTCTGTTTATCTTTTTTAATTTAATAGAGAGGTCTCAGCTATAAAAATACCTAATGCTTTGGAATTTGCTAGCTTTCTTGTCTTTATCTAGTCTAGCTATCATAGGCAGACATGAAAGGTAACATCCCCTCATTAAAATAAATGTAATGTTGTGACATAAACTGACAGAAGCAAGTAAGTCTCAAGATACTGCTCTTCTCAGCCTCCTCTCTTTTGTACTGCCAAGATAATGACATAAAATAAGATTTCTCACTCCTATTTAGAAGCATCAGGATTAATAAAAAGAGAAGTCAGAGGAGTTTTGATATTTTTATTCCTATTTTTCACCCTGGAACTCCATAAATAATCTTAGCACATTGTCTCGGGGTACTTACAGGGATAGAAATTATTGTATTTAGGGGACAGAATGATTTCTTTAATGTTGCCTGGAGAAAGGTCTCTGATAGAGATGGCATTTAAAAATGGTGGAAAAGTAACCAAACAGTAAAAGACACCAAGATCAGGAAGAAAGCAAAAAAAAAAATAAAAATGTTTATGCCTTTTAAATCTGTTCAACTGTGCTTCGTGTTGTTAATATGGTTGCATGGTGCTTTCATTTGACACACTTAAAGCGTACTTTTTAATGGTCGTGGTAAGCGTTGCAAACAGATTTTTTTTTTCTGATGGTACCACAGGGAAGACCTTCATTATTTTCCCTCCCATTGTAAAAGAAATGCATAGCTGAATAGCAGAAAGACATTCAAGGCCAGGCTGGATGTAGTTCTGGGCAGCCTGATCTTGTTGAAGATGTCCCTGCTCATTGAAGGGTTGTTGAACTAAATGACCTTTGAAGGTCCCTTCCAACCCAAACTGTTCTATGATTCCATGATTCTGTGACAAGAAGTGTCATTTCTAGTTACCACACATGTCCAGAAGGACTATCTCCCTAAAGAATGCTCAGTCTCAAACTTGCCACTGAGGGAGAAAACTACATTGTGTAGAGGTTTTGCTGTAATATTTACCTATGACATTTCCCTGGTAAATTGAGTTGAAATATATTTTCCAAGGTAAGGTAGCATTTCAGTTTTGTTTGATGTGCAAACATATTGACATAAAACATATCCACTTCATTTTTAAACATCACGTCCTAGAGTCTGACTGAGTTTGCAGGAAATGAATTTCCCAGAAATTCACAGCTTCAAAATAACAGTGCATGCGTGGAGTCTGAGGGCAGAAGAACATCTTATAAATGCTGGTGATGAGGAAAAGAGATGAAAGATAGTTTTTTAACATCCTAGGATCTAAAATCAAGCTGTGTCTGCATTGGATGTTAGAAGGACTCTGTTAAATAACAAATGGGAAAGGAAAACCTTGGTGGTTTAGTCACTAATTGATGCCAGACTTATGGAATTCATTCTTATCATGGGGAAAATTACAGTAAGTCACTGTATAGGTAAGGCTCCTTGGAGGATTTGGCATGGGATAGCCAGCAAAACTGAGGTCCCAGCTACAAACAACTTGCTCACCTCAGTTTTGCAGATCTTCATCATAAGTTTAAATCTAATTGTAATCCTGACAAAATGCAAGAAATTAAATCAAGACTTTGGATTCCTTGCCAGAGCAGGCAATTAAATCCCTAAAAATGCTTGGGCAGCAGCTTTTCTCAAATTCATTTTCCCAGCAGACATTGCCAAAAGTGATGTGTGTTCATGTTCATTTTAAAAAGGCAGGTTATATTATGCTTAATGACACCGTAAATACAAACAGTTCAAAATTTAGTATGTTTGTTTCCAGTGATAGGGTGCCTACCACCTCTCCAGTTCTTTTTCAGCAAGTGCCCTTTAGCCTGAATAACATCATATCTGACCTTTTGTCCTTTTTTTTCTGAGATGTTCACTATTTCCTCGATTTGTACTGGGATTCTGGATAGTTTGAATTGCCTGACCTGTACCTGGTGCTCAATACAGAAGTACAAGCCAAGTATAACAAAGCCTTACAGTCTGAAATGCTCAAAAATCTTAATCCCCTTAAAGTTTAGGACAAGAAAGTCTTAGAGGACTGAAGCAGATCTTCTACCTGAGTTCAACATGCTAATCCTCACAGGTTAAAATTCACATGTGTGTCCCTCTCCCTCCCCATTCCCAACTGAATGTTCCATGGTGGAGCTATTCTACCCTAGGCTATCTCAAGCTAGCAGTGTCTGTGCTAGGTAGTATGTGTTTGTTGCAGTTTTAGCTCTGGAACATGAAAGATTAGTGGGGTTTGTGAGGAGACAACTTAAACAAAAGTATGGCTAGGTATTTTTGACTATGTCTAGAGAAGAGAGTAGGAGGTAGTTGTTCTGGCTGCCTGTCTCATTCATTACTAGTACTGTGACTTTGTTATGACACTTCATTATGATTGTGCAAGATGGTATCCTACATTTTAGTGCAAAAGTTGTCTGGGTTTGCCTCTCCCTCCTCTCATGGCCTTTAGGGGTGCTCAGTCCTGAAAGAATGGAGAAGTCTGCTGGGAAGCTGCTGTAGCTCAGGAAAAGTGCTGTAGCTGGAGAAGTGAAGGGAAGGCTGAGCACATATGCTTGCACTTACCCTGCTGTTTCAAAATGTGTCTCTCTGGGGCAGCAGCCTAACCCCAACCTGGTGCTCTGTAGCTGCGCTGCCTTGCAGTGCAGTGCTGACTGTGCCATAGCTGCTCATCAGACCTAAGCACTATTTCTAATCACAAACCACAGCCCTGTGTTTATGATGTTAAAAAAAGAATAGTTCAATGCCACAGAGCAAACACAAGGTAGCAGCGGCAGCGTATCTTGGTGGGATGGCCCCTCTCCAAGGAGGAGGAAGCCACAAGGCGGCACTGAAGCATCATTTTCCCCGTGGGAAGCCACAAAGGTGCAGACAAACAGGGTCAAAAGTCTGCAGCCTCTTTCTCACTGCTTCACGGGTAAGTTCTGCAACTGGGCTGGAGGCTGAATGCTCTGATGTTATGGCTCTTCACTAGAAATACAAATGAGCCAAACCCCAAAAGACTGAGCGTTTGAAGTGGCGTGGCTTTTATTGGGATTTTTTCTTAATGTCTGCAAATCCATGTGCTTGTTTCTGCCTGATGGAACCTCAGGCAGCCCCAAGGAAAGCTGCTTTAAGATCCTTCCAAATAGACTGCAGCCAGAAATTCCAGGATATGCTTTGAGTGCACTTGTGCCTATTCATTCCCAACCCAAATCCCACATCAGATGTGTTCAGATAAGTTTGGAAAAGCTTTACAGTGACTCATCAGTGCTTTCTGTGCTTAGCAGGATAGAAATTCACATCCTTCAGAGGTTTTTCTTTACAAGGTTTATGTAAAGCTGTACCTCAGAGCTGAAAATATTTAGGAAAAAAGCAGAGAACAGCAAACCTGTATTTGCTGTATTTGCTGATGGAACACTGTTTCCCTCCTCCATGCTGTATTTGCTGATGGAACACTGTTTTCCTCCTGCTGATTGGAGCTTGATTTAAACCTGATTATTGAATTAAATGTACATTTTGCATCTGTTCAAACAGCTTCTGACGATGGATGCCTTCATGTTGAATTTCCCAGTCTTAACTAAACTAAGAAAAATTCTCCATGGTGAAAGTTCAAGTATTACTGGGAAACGACAGAGATCAAACACTCCAAAGGGAGGACTCCAAAGGAGAAAACAATGAAGATACACTGGGTAAGGGACAGATAAAATAACCTTCCTTCTGGACTAAACTGACACAAGCTTTTTTGATTTAAATTAAAATGATGGAGAGCAACTTAAATTAATCCCTTGGGTTATTTAACACATTGTATAAATTAATCATTAAATGAATTCCTGAAGCTGCAATGCTAAGAAAGAAAAAAAAGAAAATTTGCCAGGTAAGAGGACGTTTATGATGAGCTGAATTTGGATGCTGCAAACTTATCCAAAGGCCAAAAACTGATGAAGCCCAAGTGCACTTGAAACTCGTCAAATAATGAAGCATGACGAGTGCCCATGTTTTGAAGCCTGAGCAGGCATGCACATAACCTCTGCAGGACCTGTGCTTCCAGAGGCTTCAACAGGATGCATCTCCCAGTAAACCTTACAACAGTAAAAAATCTTAGTGATTGCTATTCTTACGCTTTGAAGCACAGAGATTATCCTAAGCAACTTTCTTTGCCATCAGTCAATACTTGTGAGCAACTTCATTTTTTCTTTCTTCATTTCTTTCCTTTTTCCTTTCTTTATTTCTTTCTTTTTTCCTTTTCTTCTTTCTTTTCTTCTTTCTTTCCTATTTCTTTCTGGTAGGTCTATTTAGAGGTGGTGAACAGCCCTCACTACTTTGACAGTGGAGAGAGTGACAGGCAGAGCAGCACTGTCTTTATACAAGTTGCCTTTCATCCCAGCTGGGTTTTAGACTGCAAATCTGTATTTTTAAAAGGAAAGGTTTCCTGCCAGCTGACACTGATATTTTTATATATAATGCATGCTAGAAAATAGGTCTTTCAACATGTTCCCTCCATTTTTAAAAACAGCTGTTAAATCTCTCAGTCCTGGAATATGGGATTAAAGAAAAATTGTGTGGGCAGATAGGGCCTGTGAAATGTGTTGATTAGAAATCCTGGTGAGTTCTGTCCACGGAGTAGGGACTAGAGCCTTAGGTATGGCTGGTGAGAGTTAAATCATTGCTGCTAATTATGGTTTTGCCATGTGGTTATCAGTCCATGAGAACTGGAATAAACAGGCCACTTTCCTTTTGTGAGTCCCCACAGAGCCATCAGAAGTGAGCAACTTTCTATTGCCGATGACCTGAAAAAGATTGAAGCTAAGTCCTAGAAGCAAAGGAAGATAAGTTCTGTGATCCTCTCTCAAACCCAGTCCCATTGTATGGGTTTGAGATTCATGCAGTGAAATCGAATTTCTCAGGAGGTCCCTTAGACCATTATCCCCAGAGCAAAGGCTGGCCTCCAAAGGTAATACCCAGGTGCTGTGCTTGAAAAGACCAATTTAGGTCAGATGAGAAAAAATAGAGTTTAAGTCCAATGATAATCTCCAAATAGGTGCAAAAGGCAGAGAAAGAAGTGCACAGAAAATGAAAAAGGAGTTCATAAGCCTTCAGTTCTTTGGAAGTGCATCCGACTTGCTCTGAAGGAAGTGGTGGTGTGCTGGCTATAGACAGATTTGGTTTGTTTGGAGCAGAGGTTCTCAGCCTCATGTACCTGGAGATGCTTCTTCTGCCTAGCCAGGTCATATACTGAGAGCAGGAAGGTGTGATAATGACCAAGCTCCTTGTAATCTGGAGAGCAGTTTGAATCTGGTTTCTTTATTGTTCAGGATACTTTGTATGTTGAACAACTGGTACAATGTCGTGAGTGTGAATGACTCCTTACAAACTCATACAGGAAATCCTTCTTTTCACAATTTGTCTTGCAAAGAGACAAATTATGAAGAAAAGATATAGAAAAATGAGCTGTGAGTTTATTGCTCTTGGGATTGCTGTAGATTCTTGTTTGAAATGTTTCCTTGTTCTCCCATGTTTGTCTGTTCAGACTGCTGATAAGAAAGCAAATAAACTGCAGGTAAAGAAGTAGTCACATTTAGCTGGGAGGTTCTTGGTGATTCCCATCAGGAACTGGTTTGTGCTGCAGCTGCTGCAGTACTAACAACAGTAAATGTAAATTCTAGTTTATGGGAATGTGACTATAGTCTTAAATCATGCAAGAACAGGTTGTGAGAAGGATAGAGCTGGCAGGTGCCAAGGAGTACTCTCCCATGAAAAGTATCTGAACATCCAGAAGAAAGGGCTGAGGTCTACAGAAAGCTTGTGAGGCCAAAATATGTCTTCTGAGAGCTCAGGGCTGGATCAGAAATGTGCAGAGGAGCTGAAATTCCTGAGAGCAGAAAAGTTGAGTGAAAGTGTTGCTGTCAGCTGTGTGTCACTTGCTGCTGAGAGCAAAACCCCAGAGCTACTTGTGGGGTGGGACTAAGCAGAAGAGAGTGCACCAAGTGGATGGGAAAACACAGGAATAAATTTGGTGCTGACCCATTGATTTGAACTGTAAATGGCACAAATGGATTAACAGAGTGCTGAGTTTTCCGCAGCCCCTGGATTGATGGTTGTAGGAGCTGGTGTGGAGCCAATAAACACTGTCCCTTTGGGCTGGATGTTAAGAAAGTTGACTGCATCATAACCAAATTCACTCTCCCAAAGCACTGAGGAGTCCATGAGGTTAATGGAAGAGCAAACTGCTGAAGTGGAAGTTAGCAGTGCAGGAGTGGATGGTAGGACAGTACCATTACAAAGGCACAACTGAATTTAGAATCATAGGATAGTTCTGCTCCAGGTGTTGATGGAATATTCTTTGCTTCTTGGGCATTCCTCTCCTCCCATCAAAATCATGCGTTGCATGCGTAGCTAGTTGAGGACTAGCTTTCTCTAAAATGTGATCATTTTAAAATTAAAAAGTTAAGCATTGCAAACTGATGTAAATGATAGCAAAGCCTAAATTACAGTATTCACATGTTGCTGCCTACTTTAGGTAGTTAAATACTTAAGATTCTGTTTAACTGCTCTTAAAACAAGAATCTTGGGGCTTAGTAGTAAGGTAAGAATCTGTATTAGAAGTACATCAATTCAACATAGTTATGAGAATGGGACATAATTAGAATACACTCTGGACACTTTGCGGGTTTCAGGTTGTTTTAGGGAATTGATTTCTTTATTATGGTCATGCCTCTGCACTTTTACTGCAGTACTTAATTAAGTGTCTTGCCTCTCTGTTATTTCTGGAAAGTTTCAGTTAATGACTTGGAAATTGTAGATAAGCCACTGATTTTAAATGTTATTTTCTCCCTCCAAAGAAAAGCTTTAATCCACAGAAAAATATTCTAGCTTTGTCAAACAAAATCATAATTTCTGGATCATGGTGAAGCACACACAATATTTGTCATGTTTTGGAGTGAAATATAGCTGTGCAGAGCTTTTACACTGCAATTAACTGTCTTTAGCTGTGAGCCTCAAAACATTGCAATACTCAGGGTTTCATTATTAATAATATCTCTTATTGAATATATGAAATTATCCAGTCTTTGTTGACTTGATTAGCAAATGTTCATATCAATAAAACAGGAGAATATAGTGATTGTTAGAGGAGACAGTTGCAACAATTATCTTCAAATTATAACAGGCATCTCACAAAAATGTGGTTTGATTTTATAATGTCTCACAAATAAACGTAGTTTTGTGGTGTATTGCTAGTAGAAGGCACCAGTTAGCCACAGAAGGAGTCACTAGATAGGCCAGCAGCAAGAGGTAGCACAGTAAGCTTTGTTAATAGACTTTAGACTTTTATTTGTGGGCTAGGATGATGTAACTCATCAAATATGCCTTCTGCCTATACTTTTTTTCATGTATTTGAGGAACCAATTCCCAAGGTAACCACTGCTGACGTTTTGCTTGGTCTTAATTATTACAGGGAGTTTATGTTTTTTTACATTTTTGGTATACAGGAAGCAGAATTACATCATATTTAAAATAAGCACAGGGGTTTCTGTTTTGCTATTAAGTAGCTAAATATTTTCTATCAGATATTCAAGATAGATAAGGTAAATAAGTTTTTCTTATTTCAAAATACATCTTTGTGGTTTGGAGCAGCTCAAATGCGCAATTAGGAAATACATGATGCTAGCTAAAAGCGCATTTTTATCCACAGAAAAAGAATACAAATTACAAATTGAATGTAACAATTTATATACTCAATGAAAAACGTGTCAACTTAGTACATAGAGCAATAGCTGATATTCTGAATACTTTGCAATGTTGTTAGTCCATGGATGACCATTGTTTCACCTCTCTAATCCTACATACATGTTAAGATTTTTGAAATGTGCTTTGAGATCATTAATGTATCAAAACTGTGTATTACAGCCATGGTAGAGTTTAAGAAACTCATATCTTATTATAAAACACACTGAAAGCAAAGTTTGGAAGTAAAATATGATGTGTGGATCTATGATCATGGTATTTAAGAGCCAATCAGACACAAAAAGGATCAACAATATCCGAAACTCGCTAAGTAACAAACCTCACTAGGTCAATAGATTTAAACTGTATATTAATTCTTCGTGTATTTATCCAAACCAGACGTACTAATATCAGGTTTTTATTAATGAAGAATATATATTTAAACTCTGGTTATCAAAAATATTTATATCACATGATGTCATTTAGCTCAACACTTTTATTGTAATTATCTTCATAATGCTCCTGCAAAGTAGAGAAGTACTGTCAGAGAGCAATATTCAAGCTTTTAAAAAAGGATTGCTAGAGATCAGGCTATTGAAATTATATTATTTCATTAGACTCAGATTGGCATTCTAGATATGGAGACCCTCCTTATTTTCCATTGTTTCATCTTGTTCATCAAAGAAAATACTGATTCCAACCTAAGGGAATCTCTTTTCTGTAACATTTTAGAATGAATGTCATCATTTAAAAATAAATGTTTAAAAATGTATGTGTGCCCTGACAAGAAAGGAAAACAGTAACTTTTTTTTAGTGGCATAAAGCAAGAAATTATTAGATGTACCTGGAGCTAATGGCAGTGTTTAAGGCAGTGTTCAAAGTCAGTTTGAGAAACCTAATCTAGTGAAAGATGTCCCTGCCTACAGCAGGTGGTAGACTAGATAATTTTAAAGGTCCCTTCCAAAGCAAACCAGCCTATGATTCTGTGATTGAAGCATAAAGTGATAAGTCAGGGCTGGTAGTCATAATGTTTGATCTTTATTATTATGAGGAAACTAATATTGTAGTCAGCAGGCCAAATGCTCTTTTGCACTTCTGCGGTATAATCAGTTATTAGGATTTGGAGCTGCCCTTTAAACATGGTTCACCGATAAATAAAGCTGTTTCTGTACCACTTGACCCACATATTTAAATAAATAAAACTGAGTTGAAAGAACCAATACAATTTATTGTCTATTTCCTAAGGATTGCTGGTTATGATTTAATTTGACAGTAAACTACATCAGAATAAAATTTTCCCATAAGGTTAGTTATACTGACCCCATTTACTGTGGTGTTCATGTCAGTTAAACACCAGGAAATAAGTTCTGGAAAAATTACCACATATAAAACTAAGCACTAGTTTTATTGTTGTTATTAATTACATTGTGCCTTAGATTTTAATGTCTTCACAGATTAACAAAAAAACATGTAATTCATAAAGGAACTACTATTTCTGCCGTTGCATTTACTAAAAGCATTTTGCAGAATAACACAATAGTTCATATATTATTACAACCTAGTAGGTCATTCTTCTTTTGGTGTCCACGTTATACTAAACTTCTTCAACTTGCTGTCAGAATACGTATTATATAGGCAAAGTAGACATATTTTTATAGACCTTCAAATTGCTTTAAAATGCAACAAAACAAAACAAAAGTTCCCTTTTTGAATACTTAGGATTTAACCAGTCTACAAGTTTCCCATTTCAGGGTATTTTTAGCAGAGATCAGTAACTCTTCACTTCCTGGCAACATAATGATCCTCAATTGTAATATCTGCAATTTTATATTCTGAGTAGCAGCCACCAGTATCTTACACATTTTACAGAAGTATTTCTATTAGTTTGTCTAGTCAGTGCAGGGTTGTTTGTGTTTCTTTTTTTTTGATACA
Source organism: Psilopsiagon aymara (assembly GCA_024733675.1). Classification (NCBI taxonomy): domain Eukaryota; kingdom Metazoa; phylum Chordata; class Aves; order Psittaciformes; family Psittacidae; genus Psilopsiagon; species Psilopsiagon aymara. The sequence continues at coordinate 19,137 of JANRGW010032002.1, read as the reverse complement.
GACTCTTTTATGATTCAATAACTTATTGTAAATTTTACTTGGATTTCAAACACTCTTGCAAACTATACCATTGATCCTGCAATCAGATTAGTAAGGCCTGACTGCTAAAGCAATGTGGAGCTCCATATGCTTTAATTAAATTCTGAATGTAGTCTGTTTTGAAACATAAATAACGCCTTACCAATCTAAAGCAGGAATTGTATCTCTCACTCGAAATGCTATCCTGTAATTCAAAGAGCCTAATTCTACATTTTCAGCTACTGCTTTCCTCTAATTGCTTGAGATCAAGTGTTTGAGGCCTTCCTGCTGCCTCAGTGCTCTCTTTCCTGCGTATGTACAGTTTCTGTCCACTTGCCTACTAGCCAGGAAGTTGACCTTTGCAGTTTTTGAAGTAAATATTCACTGGGAATATACACAGTGCACAGAACCTTAGGGCACCAGTGATGCTCAAAAATATCTCTGATGTGTGTGGTGATGGCAAACTGGTGAAGTTTAAAATACATCAAAATATACTATTTCAATAGTAACCATCCTTTAACCATACTTATAAAAAATAAGAACTTTATGTTTTCTTAATTAATGTAGAAACAAACAGTCACTGGAGACAATCAGAGCTTGATCACATCTTTTATGCTTGCATTTGCCTTCAACATTTAGTACTTTTTTATGCTAAAAAGAACACAACAGAAGACAAATTTGTCAAATTTACTGGGGTTTCAGTGTCTTTGTTCTCTCCCACTGTCATTAAAATCATGAAGGATTTGCTGTTGTTATTTTTGGTCCGGGTGCCATCAAAGTTTCAATATGTTTCCTTATTCAGCCAAGTTTAAAGGAACTTCCTTGAATAGAAGTCATTCTTGGTGAATTATATTGCCCAACACACATAGCAAGCTTTCCAAAAAACCACACCTTGAATGTTTTGTGTTTAACAGGTTTTACTTGTACTTTCCGTCTGTATGCGTGTCTCTGTGTGTGTATTTGCACTCTTCATATGTACACAAACGCACTGGAGTGAGTCTCAGTGGTTCTTTGATGTGGTTTTAGCTGACCAGTTGGATAGTGTGTCCTTAAGTATATAAATAAACTAAAATACAGCAAAACTCCCCAGATCTAGACAGAACTTTGGAGAAGTTTGAATCCACATCTTAACTTCCTGGAATAATGTAAGTATATCTATTATAATAAACTAAGGATGTATCTGATTGTTTGTTAGTGCTGCAGAGAACAGCTACAGCCATCCTCTTAGCCAACAATTAGTGTCACTTCATGCCAATTTCCAACCAAGAATGCATTTGGCTCATGCTAATCCCTGAACCATTAGCAGAGGTACTCTGTGAGACTATAAACTGGAGAGACTAAAACATGACAGTATACATAATCAAATGCCCTGAATTGTTCCCCCCCGCCCCCGCCATGTTCAATTTCCTTCTATCATAAGCTAGAAGTAGATGATCAGCCAGCCCAATACAGCATAAAATTATCAAAATTTTGAGTTACATAATTCCCTACTTGCAATTCTTGTAAACAGTGCACTGTCTCCCTGCTTTTTTACTTTGTGTTTGCATGTGGATGTTCTTACTTGTGATGGACCTTTCCTAACCACTACATAGTGAACCCCCAAAGTCACCAGATACTTTTAAAAATATTGAAGATATTCCCCAATGTTGTCCATGTTCGACTAAAATTATTTCTATCACATTGAAATAAGGAAGTTTTAAATAATGTCTATCATGTTTCTTTGGTTTTGGCTGAAGCTGACTTACTAAAAACCATTTAATAGCAAGACATACACCAATCAGTACCAAGTAATGAACTTTATGCTGAAATGCTTCAGGAAATAGTCACCACAGTGTCTGTACCAGGGATAATGAAGGGTACCATCACAAGGTACAAGGACAAGTACACTACCTTTTTTTAGGAAAAAGAAGACAAAAGGTGCTCCAGGAAAAGTTCTGTAACAAATTACTAAATGATAAACTGCACACTCTCAGGGGAAAGTGTAATGCTAAGCAGCAAGCACTGCGGATGTCAAGAACAAAAAATATCAAACTAATCCTTTGTGTTCCTCAAATTGAACTTGAACCAGCAATATTATGATTTTCAAGACAACCCAACAACAAAAGCTAATTTTAGCTCTTAATTAATCACTGTTTCATTTTATATCTGGGGGAAAATTGCAGTGCATTTGACATTGGTGAGGCCTAGCTCTTCACTTGAAAATCACATTTGCTTTTATCTACCACACTTTGGAAGTCTATGAGGGGAATAAACTGAAAAAAAAAAACCAAAAAAAAACCCCAAAAAAAACAAAAAGCACAGAAAATGTTAAAAAAACCCTAAAGAAACCAAACATAAAATGTAAAGAAAAGTTGAAAAAGTGGGGCTTGCTTAGCCTGGAAAACACTAAGTATGGAGTGAAACAGGTCTTTTACATACATAACCACCTTAAAGAGCTCTAGGAGAGGGGCTGATGCCTAGCTCGTAATAGCACCAATTGATGAAGTTCACCCAGTTTTGGACTAGCCCCGTCTCTAATAAAATGCATCCTGAGGAGAGCTAATAGGCGCAATGCAAAGGAAGCCTGGGAGTGAACAAACAATTTTAACAGGACAGGCAGTACACTGATGCTCAACTGCCCCTGAGCAAGGCAAGGATACCTGCCTGAGACTGCATTTTTCTGTCGTTATGTAGTCAGGGAAGGGATTAGTTGTCTACCTAACACAGAAAGGTAAAGTATAGAACATATTTCCAGTTTGATTAACTTTTTTTAAGACTAGAAATTAATTACGAATATTTTGTAATGGTTACACTATGGTATGTCATTACCATCTCCAGAATTTATCTTAGCTGCATAGGTACCTCTGCTAATTCTTCCTCTGTAACTCTGAAATTTGAAAAATGTAAGTTCTTGTTCAGAACATAATGATTCCAAATGACAAGATTGGTCATTTTTTTACCTATAAGCCCATTTTTTCCTTGCTGTCTCTGTAATATTCCCTTTTTAATGAGGTGAATATCAATTATTTGATCTTTTAGATTGCTTCTTACTCCTTTTTATGATCTCCTGAGACACCACCTCTGCTTCACATGAAAATATGACAAACAAAATACTTTTGAGAAATTTTTAATCTAAAACACATCCATGATATTCATATCAGAAACAGTGATGTAGCTTTGAGATTAAGAGCAGGGTCACAAGCCTTGTGATTTGTTAGCAGATGATCTCAACCTGTGTTTCTCCACTTACACAAGGAGAAAATAAGAGGTGACATTGTAATGTGAATGAGATATTTCTTCGTGTTTAAAAGCAACCATGAAATAAAGAATGTATAGTTTTGATTTATTTTAAATTGAGAGCCTTTCATTGCTTCTCAAATTTAAAAATAAGAATCCAAAAATCTAAAAAATACACAGCCTGATTGAAGATTGCATGGAAAGCTGCTTTCCCAATGTGTGCTTTTCCGTTTCTCTGGCACCCAGCTTCACTTCCAGTCTCAGTTTTCACTTCAGTATGTTTTGTTTCTCCTGGACAGTAATTGAGTGGCAGAAATGTCACATTAGGGAATAAAACTGTGCAAACTGCAACATGTTGTTATGACCAAACTGCAATTTGAACAATAGCTCATGTGGAGAATACCAGATAACTGGTAGAAGTATATTGACATATATATATACAAAGAAGTCACAGTACAATAGCTGACAACATTCTGCTTTCTGAAAGCTGTTTGATGGAATATTTGAACAATGCATTGTCCATCCATGACAGAAAACTTTCTAGGGAACTGCACAAAGAACGCAAAAATGAGGAAACATTGTTCTTTCTGAGAACAGGTTTGACTGCTTATCTTGTCTTGTATACTTAACCTCTAATTCCAGTGACCTAAAAAAAATATAGCAATGCACAGCTTGCAGCTTTTGGGTCATTCTCTGCCTTTTGTTGTTTTTTTTTCTTAATGGAAATCTACTATTTAAAATATATCTGCCTTTCCAATCTGTGCAGTCACGGAATTCGAAGTTGTGCACCCTGCCTACCCTTAAACAGCTGTCTCCATTGAAACAGGAGGTCATTCAAATGACAACATGTTTACATAGAAGAATACCTGTGTGAAAATTATTTGCATGAGAGGGTAACAAGTTACTTTGCACCATACTTTCCTGACCACCAGGGCCCTGAATAATATGCTTTAGTGGCGGTCTTGGCAGTTCTGGGGTAATGGTTGGACTTGATAATCTTAAAGGTCTTTCCCAACCTACTTGATTCTATGATTCTCTTTTCTGATGGATTCCTTCATTTCTAATTGATGCACTACAATTCACTATCACAGAAATGATAACATCCCACATAGTTATCACACCCTCTGACAACTAAGCTGCTGCAGACACAGCTTTGTTGCCTTGCCACAACCTACATGTCAGAGAAATGCATTGGCTAGGCTTGCTGGGTAGAATTCACTACACTGGTTTTGGGTTTCTACTTGAATTATTTTGATGCCTGTTCATTTTGTGACATGTAGCAGCAGAAACTGAGTAAGGTGCAAAATGTCCCTCCCAACTCTGTCTCTGTGCCCATAACTAAACCTGTCTGATTTAATCTCATACCTGTTTTGTGGTGGTCTTTAGGATGAAAAGAGGCATGGCCACATCTGTTAAGAATTGATCAAGAATAAAATAATTCTACTAATTCAAGAGAGATTTAAAATAATTGCATACACAAAAAAAGTAAAAGTTTGATTTCATTCTATTAGGTCTTATGCATGATTAGTACTATTCATCACTTGCAGCCAACAAAAAGGTGACAAAACACCGTACTGTGTATTCTGCTTATTTTAACAGAAATGTAATTAAGGTTTTATGCTTGCTCTAGATTAAATTAGTAATGGCAGGTGGTCTGCTAATTCACAAGACTAATATTAATGAGTGTCAAAGTAGGGCTGCACAGTTCAGGACTACCTGCTGCCTTCTTTATTGGTTATTCTCTGAAATGTTGAGGCTAGGCTAATTAGATTACTGGTTAATAGGAGCAGGTGACTTTGGAAGAATCAGCACGTTAACTGTTACAGGCAATGTTAAGCATGCATTCCAGTGACATAATTAAACTAACTTCTAATGAGGTTAGTAATGGCAGTAATGGGAGGTTGCTTGTAAAATAATAGCTGTGTTTACTTTTAAGCTCATTGCCAGTTTATTGTTTTCATTGATGACATCCACAGGTGTGCTGTGATGGTGTGTTCTGTTTCAGAGAAAAAAATGTCAGTTACTGATAGCAAATGAAAATACACTCAGGACAGCAGAATTACAGAGGATGATGTTCCAGTGGCCGGTAAAAGATTGGTTACATCACTACATTACCTTCTTAAATAATTTCAGTTAGCATTTGTTGAAATCAGCTGTAATCAGAGCAAATTAATGTTTTTCCCTCTAAAATATTTTTAGTACAAACATACTTGAATAGATTGGAGAAATCCACTTAGTATAAATTGTCTTATGCGTCCATTTTGCATAAATGTTAGTGGCACACAAGAAAAGCACAAATAAACAAACACCCCCAAATATGTGTTGAAATGTGGTACTCCTGATCATCAGAGCCATTTTAAAGACCACATTGTGGCATATGGCAACGAACTGTTTGCTTCAGATGTACATATTTGAAAGACAAATGCTTGCTACTTTAAGAGGAATTGTTTTCCTTCCTACTCTCTTCCTTAAAATAAAGCATTCCTCCTTGTTTCTAGTATTGTCGCTTTTTATTTCCATTCAGCAAAGTTTCTTGCCCTTGTCACTTCAATGCCACATCTGAGTTCTGCTTAAACATCTGACTTAGATCCCCATATATATCCTGATAGAACTAGAACATTTGCGGTTGTTCCTTAGAGACTTTGTCCCAAGAAGATTGACATATTCCATTTTCCATAGCGGAAATATCCCATGGAAGGAAGGGGAAGGAAACATGTCACCCTCCAGTCTCTGTTCCAGCCCCAACATTTGCTTCTTGAGCTGAGCTCAGCCCTTCACCAGGTTCCTGGCTGCTGTCATCCAACAGCCACCTTCACCACCAGAGAGTGTGCTGAGGCTCTTAAAGCCTTCATAGTCCTCTGGACTGTTTTAAATTAAATAGCATTTGCTGTAAAGGAAGAAACCCTGCAGGGAAACATGAAGTTTGAGGGTGAAGTACTTCCAAGAATGCAACTGATACTGATAGGAATTTTGGGACAAGGATGAACTTTGTTGGCTGTGACCCAGAGAACTACCTTCCTGCATGTTGTGGCCAAAGCTGAAACATCTGCCAGCTCCGAGTTCTTCTAACTTTTTGGTGTCCATGAACAAAAGATCTGGGTATCAAACAGTAGCAACAAAGAAATTATAAAAACAGGCCAAGAGACATATGGCAAACATGATCGTGATAGCTACACAGAAAAACTTAGCACATTGCTTACATTGCTCTTGCCACTAGAAAATTACTCAGAATTACAAGGCTGACCTACTTTAGGGTTTGACATTCTTTTCAAATGCTCTAGGGCAGGTACTTTTTAAAGCAAGATACTTTTGGTCTGCCAAGGTACATCTACAACATATTGGCTGCCAGCACTAATATTTCTTTTAAAAAGATATTTGAAGGACAGATCATATGTACTGTTCAAACAGAAAACATAAAGGAAAATGTCTGTAGGGTTGAGGGAGAGAAATTGCATATGCAAACAATAGAATTAATGCTGCAATATTTGCTAAGTTTATTGGTATAGCTTCTGTGTACTGAGAGCTTTCTTCATTTGGAGTAATTAAGAAGGAACTGAATGTCTTTGCCAGATATTTGTTTTTAGAAAAGATGGATTTCCAATTAGTTCCATTTAAATCAACACAGAATTTGAGCAATATTTTTAATGATTTTGGTTTCTAGTTACAGTAATAATTATTTTCAATAAAATTATTTTCATATTAAAACCAGATTAAAAAACGCATATGAATTTCCCCTTATCTGTACTATCCCCATTAGGAACTGGCTTGTATTATTAACAAGTAACTGTGTGTACAGTGAACTTTATGTATTTGTTTTATTCTGTGTCTTTTGGGATAGTAAGTTATGCAGGAAGAGCTGTGGGAAAACAGAGATCAAGCAATATTAAGCCAACCTTTGTTCTGTAACTTCTCATTTACTCTGGCAGGTTTTGACTGGAGAGGGAGCTGAAATAGTGTATAAGAATAAACAGGATAAATTTCACCTTTAGCTCAGAATTCTCTGACTGTTGGATCTCATTCAATTTTCTCTGAAATCACTGGAAAAGTTCTCATTGATTTCTCCATGAACTGGGTCAGACTTTCTTCGACCCTTCAGTTAAATCCCTTGAGACAAATTCTTTGTTCTGATAGATCTCACTAGTCCCATGAAACTAATGAGTTCAACAGCTGAAGCTAAAGGATAAAGTTTACCCTGTGCTATTTTCTTTATAGAGTTTTGTTAGGATTATAAATCCCATTGCTGTTGTGTAAGTGAAGGAGGGAAAAGCCCAAAGGGGAGAGGTTAGAGTTCATTTTTTATTATGAGGTAAACAAGAAAAAGGCACAACATTTCAGATAAGCCTCATATTTTGACCTTGAAAACTCAAACATTGTCAACCTACTCTGTACTTTTGAAAACGAATTTAGCAGGGGCTCATTTGTTTCACGCTTCTGACCTTAATTTAACTGTAAATATTTTCATCATAATTTTGATGACTGAATTAATAAATCTGCCTCAAAAACATTTTCCCAGTATGCAATTTTTCCACTTCATACCCAGATATAGATGAGATCCACCCTGGTAAGCAAACCCCATTCTGCCATCTGAGTAACTGCGTCACACTGTCCGTATGTTCCTCACTAGTAAGGAGGTCACCCCACTTCATAGGAAATTTTAAAGATCCATTAGAAATTGAATTTGAGTAGTTTAAATAAACAGATGATGGGTTACATGAACAAAAACTCGATTTTATAGAATAAAACTATACTCCACCAGCGCTTGTATGCTTTGTAATGTTCAGGGTAGTATCAACAAATTAGACACATTTAAACCTTTTCTTTGCAATAGCCTACAAAGTCCTTTTATCTCTCTTCAAAGGTACTTACAGGATGCTCAGCAAGTACAGGTATCCCATATTATGCTATTGTTATTCACTGTCACTGCCATAACCATTAAATAAGAAATAGCAAACAGTAATTTTCAATAAGCTATGAACTTTCAGATTCTATTTTTCACTATGACCTGTGTTCTCCACAGAAGAAAACGCACTAGCTGAAGTCAACATAGAAAGCTGATCTGACTAAATGACATGGAATCTGTTTCTGTCACAGTAGATTACTTCAGACTGGAACGCCAAAAATCATTTCAGAGCACTGTAGTCATCCTCGTTATCTCTAATTCCTTCTGATGTTAATCAAAACTATTGTCCTATTTGCAAAGTCCTTAATAACATTTTCCATCTTGACTACCATTCATTTTATTTAGTCCTTGCCATCTGCTTAATTTTGTGCTTCTCTGATGAACATTTGAAATAATATCTCAAATGTTATTTGTATGGTCCTCATTTTGATCAGAGTATAAACACATAATAATAATTTGGGCAACGTATGGTATACTAATGTGCAATTAGATTCTGAGGAGTTTTACTAGAGTTTGCAAGTGCTTTTTGAGGGTGGACATGACAGAGAAGAATTTTTCTAAAACAGCAGTCTTTCATCCTATGGACATTTTAGAAAGTTGACACCTCAAAAGCAAGTTCCTGACAGAGACTTCAAATGTGAAGAATATACTGTGAGTATGTTTATCAAGATATAGAGAAACTCATAAAGTTAAAAGTAGAAATTTTACATATAAGATTGAATCTTAGGAAAAAAAGTTACATTTGAATTTTAACAGTGCCGGGATCAATGAAATTACAAGCTACTACAGCAGTGAATACTGAGCAGCTATGCTCACTTGTATTCTCATTATTATACCATTACAATTATAGATTGTGGAGACATGGAGATGCAGAAAATATGGGCATTTGCTGTCATCAAGAATGTGAGTGAAACGTTTAATTCAAGTTTTTGCATAAAAGCCACAGCCACAGAAGAAGGAGATAGTACAAAATGCTTTGGCAGTACAAACACTGGAATATGAAAACTTAGAAGGTCCTGTAGTAAAAATAATGATGATAAAAAACTTTTGTCGTTCAATGTATTTGTTTTGAATCCAATGCTGACATCGTTAAATAAGGCAAGACAAAATCTCAGTGACGGAATAGTTAGTTAAGTTAACATCTGCAGACAGCTATGGGACAGTTAGTCTCCAAAAATGTTCTGGTAATGTCTAGTGAGCCTCCTCACTAGCATTCCTGAAATGCAAAATTATTCTATTGGCGGAGTTCAGTAAAGATGTCATCAATTTCAGAGGTACATGAAAAAAGCATCAAAAGTATTGTGAAAATACCCAGGCAACGTCTTAATGAAAAAAAAAAAAAAAGAAAATTAACTATTCTAAGGAACCAGTTCTATCCATAAAAAAAAAAAAAAAAAAAAAAGAAGTGTCACTCTTTGCCTGACACAAAATCATGAGGTGTCCACCAGAGTCAGCTAAACACAAACAGCAAAATGAGCAGCCATTCTGGGCCACAGCTATAAACCATGAGACATTACTATGTTCTGCCTCCTGTAGAAATGTGCTCAGAAGAGCAATGAGTCTGTGTTCCTCTCTATTGTTTGATCTAGATTTTTTTCAGTTTTGCTTTCTATTTAGGCCCTGGCTGTCCTGGCTTGGAGCCAGCCAGCAACAGGCTCATTCTCCCCTCCTACATACAAAAAATTAAGACTTGTGAATTTGTTCTCTCCCTCTGGAAAATGTAACCATAAAGGCCCAAAGCCTTGCCACTGCAAAGCTGAGTAACTAAGTAGCTTAAAATAAGAACATTTCAATTATAAAAAGTCCCATTGTTTGTTTCCAGTTCCAAAACCTGATGCAATATCTGGAAGCATGGTATTTCCATTGAACTAGGCATCCCTACCTGAATCCCTGGTGGCAGAGTTTGTGAACTCCATAAAAAACTTTGTTTCTGTAAAGCAAGTTTTGCCAAAAATCCTATGTAGCCCCTTCCTTACAAGTACCAGCCTTTGTCTCAACAAACCTCTGCACCTCCCACCTGTTTCACATAATTCCAAAACAAACCCCAGAGCTGAACTGGCTCCTACTCCCACCTGAGCACAAACATAATGACCTCTTCCAGCCAGTTATCTCATGCAGTGACTTGTTGAGCTTCCTCATTAGTCATTTGATATTGTCTGAGGAATGAGGAAGGGGAGAAAGTGGCTTTTGACAACAGCTTACCAGATAAATTAAAAATAAGCAAAGTTTGGCAGGCTTATTTATGGTTGTGATTTCAAAGACATTTTGTACTCTCTGGAACATAGTAAACTGTGAAGTGCTCATGATGTGCATGACCTTCATTCTGACATGCGTGACCCTCATCCTGATGTGTATGACCTTCATCCTGATGTGCATGACTCTCACCATTTTAAGACCTGCATTGTCTGCACATGAGAGAAGACTCTGAGTAGTAATTTTCCATTGACACTTAAATGTATCAGGCTGTTGGAAAGTAAGGAATAACCTATTGTTCTCATTCCTTCATTTCCCTTTTAGAGAAAAATTAAAGGTATCAGAACCAGAGCTTAAAAAAAGCAGATTGTGGGACTATAATTGGGATGAGGATCTCCTGCCATTAGAATATAATAGAAAATATATTCCTGTCTAATGCTGAACATTGGAAAATGAACTGCAGAAAATGGTTTGCAAATATGTTAGGTTCTGAATGCTGCAAGATTACTGTTAGAGTATCAGCTTTAGTGCACTGGCTACCTTCCAGTCTGGATAATTGCATTCTGCTTACTCAAACAAGCCTACAGTTTCACTTGAACATGGTATTCTTCTCTTCCTATCCTGAAATGTGGTTCAGAGCTGCTGTGAGTTCATTAATAATAGAGCACTTCAAAAGTAGGCAATCCTCCATTCTGTCATACTGTTTGCAAATTGTCTTAGAGCAATGTAGGTGTATATAAAATGAACAGCCAGACTCAGTCAGACCCTGGCATTAGTGAACTATTTGAGTGCAATGGCTTTAAGAAAGGTTACTTTGGTTCCTTACACTCTTTAGAAGGTCACTAATTTTACTTGCTTTGCTCTGAATTCTTTTTGTAATCCTTTTTAGGAATAAAACTGTAATAATCTTTTTCACGTCTGTGGGATTTTGAGCTGTAACTTCAGGAGTTTTGAATTTTTTCTGCCATGTATTCTGAGAACAACCAGTTCTGTTTGAGACTAAAGCAACTCCATGTCACTCTTCATACATCCAGTGGGTACCTAAACTCTCATTATAGTTAAAAGATTAATAGAATGCTCCACACTAAAGTCAAATTTAATCCTGTGAAAAGACAGGTACGGTTTGTATCTAGGACAGCACAGCAGCTCCTGGTGCTTGACAGCTGTGCTCACAGACCTCATTCAGAGAACTCTCAAGGCAAGTACATTTATTGCTCCTTATTGTCCTCCCACATTATTCATTGCCAAGCCTTATCTCAGGCCTCCTATGCACATGCAGATGTACTCCTGGAGTTGTGGATATTGTATAAGAATAACCCTATGATCTTCTCAAATTCTGTCGCAATAGACATCTACAAGCAGTTGATGTACAGGTTAAGGTGGCCACTGACAAACCTGAATGTCTCTAGTTTTCTCATAATTTAGTAAAGTTCTGACATCTCTGTTAGCACCTCTGCATTGTTTTGGTTTGATACGTATGAGGAAGAACCAACAAATAAGAGTAGAAAGTAGAAAGCTAGGCAGCAAATAGAATAGCAGAAAGAAAAACTAGTGAAATGGTGGTGATTGCAATGATTATTCTCAATGCTAGAAATGAGAAAAAGAAACAAGGCGTAGGTGTAGGCATAGGCAGAAAGAGGGCCATTGAGTAAAAAGCAAGCCATGATGTTCTAGGATGATAACCAGAAGATAACCTGTTGATAGGAAGGAGATAACCTGACTGATGAGTTCACCCTTGCTGCATGTGCTCAGTATGCCGGTGAATATGCCAGGGACTTTTTAACAGTGGAGGGCAGCAAGGACAAGCCCTGTCTGTGCTACACATATAGCAATTCTGAAAACTTCTTCAGACTCTGCTAGTGGAAATCATGGCATTGCCCTCCATACCAGCTTGTGCTTTGGGTGATGGCAAAGCCCACATTCATCAGTATGTCAGGGTGGCACTGCTGTGCCTTCAACTGCTGTCATCAGTATCTTGCTGGCTATGGGTCTGATCTCTCTGGAACCTAAGGAAGAAGGGCAATGAAGTCAAAGATGCACATAAACTGTGGCAACTGGGAAACAAGTATTAACACCCTGGCCAATGTTTTGAATATGCAGAGTGCCCCAAAGGATGGTGGTACCGGAAAGAAGCTTCTGCACTCATTCGCCAATGCAAAGATCCCTGTAAAATATTTCTGACTTGATTTTCTGCAGCTCTCTGGGCACTTTTGGATATACAAAATATTTTCCAGTCTCACTGCCTCTTTTTCAGAATGTAAAGATTACAATGTCTGGATCTGTTAGAATAATTTCACCTCTAGGTGAGAATATATATGTACATTGATATCTTATACAGATACTATACTCATTAATGAGACTGGGGCTAAATAACTTTGCTACATTGATATGGTTGCATTGCATCATTTCTATTAAAATTCAGTTGCATGTGAATTTACTTCTGTGTTTATCCAAGTACAGATAGAGCAGTTCCTCTTGAGAATATCTCTGGGTTATAGAAAACATTTGTTGTACTGATTACACTGGCAACTTTGTGGAGAGAAGCCTAGGATGTGTTGACACCATTTTGTGCTTATCAGGCTCTGGGCATAAATAAAAGTTAATATCACTGTATGTTAATTAAAAAGACAGCACAGTTTATCTGACTCAGAGATAAACCCAAGAGGGTTTTTTTGACTCCTTCCTAAGAGAACAGTCTACACTTGCAGGCTCCCAAATGGAGCGAATAAAAATCACAACTACAAATTCTGTAACTGGCCTGTAGAAGGATCATCATCTGGCACGATTAGATCTTTGGTTGGTCTCTTTTATTCTGGAAATTGTAAGCAAAGCGGAGAAGCATAAATTCAAGTTCTGGATATCAATCAGTAAAATGATATTCTTTCACTTGTCTATTTTTGCATGCCAGTCTGGACTCAGATCTAGTCTGACATGGACCAGCATGAAAGTCAAAATTTCAAGTCAATTTCCATGTATAATCTCTTTAGCAGAGATTCCCAGACACTGCCTCTGGCTCATAAAGAACTGTAATAATCAGGAGAGAAAGATCTTTTTGAAACTGAAAACAAGCAGAGCAGAATCTGGAGGATTATACATTTCCTGATCTGTTGTACATCTTCTTGTGTGCTGGGCAGAAAACGGGCTGCTTGAAGTTACAGTAGTCCTCCCAAGTCTTTTCATGGGATATCTCTTTTGCTTTTTGCTTCCTGACACAATTACAAGATCACTGTAAATTGCTTTTGAACTACTTTATCAATTGAGTTTGGAAATGGAAGTTGTAGGAATATAAAGATACCTCTTGGCTTTTTACCACTGTGCTAGATTAGCGCCTACCAAACTTGTGTAAAAAGTGGCATTTCTGTACCATTAAAAATAACCAATAAAATAATGAAGAGGACTTTTTTCAACAGACAATAGGCCTTTTCCTTTATCAGTGTGGTAATCAATGGCCTTTACAATGATTCACTGCTGTCCTCTCCCTATGACCTTTTTAATTTTGATGCCAAGTGCCTCATGAAGTTATATAGCACAGAAAAAGACATATTTATTCTAACATATATACGTATTCTTCCTGTTAATATCCTGCAGCTAATCCTCCTGGTTTCAGTTTAGCAAAGCCTTTAAAAAGAGACTATTTATTTAAAGTTAACTCGTTCTCTGATACAGTTTTTGCAACTGCCTGTGATTCATGGGTGTTATGGGTGAGCACTGAAGCCAAAGCATGTCGAGCAACGCACATTCTCAGTATATTCACCATCTTCCTACTCAAATTAAACTTCAGCAATGTCAGAATTTATAAACGTTTACTTCATTGCTTTACGTTTGAGTAATAATCTAACCCTCCTGACCTGAAAAACTCTGAAATCACTGTACCAGCCGCATCTCTTACCGCAGCCCACACAGGAACAGAAGTCTCAAAATGTCAGGCAAGGTTTTTTTTCCTGGTAAGGCTATTCAGTGATGTTATCATGAGTGACCTGTCCTACCTCTCAGAATAAAATGTGTTTCTGTTTAAAATAAACCCTGGCATCTGTAAAGAAAGAAGAACAAAGATTCTTTAACAGAAAAAGGGTGAAATCATGGCCTGAGGAATAAACTGCAAGCATGAGTCTCTGCAGACTGTGATTTTAAAGAAAAACAAACAAACACACACAAAATAAAGCTTTACTTCTAAGAGTCACAGCACAAGCATATTTTGCAGAATTCTGTACACATTCTTTGTTGGCAGTGGTGCCATTTAAAGCTTGTTCCAGCTGCTGAGGCAACAAGCATATGGGAGTCATTTTCTGCTTATCATCAGGAAAAACTTCCTCGCCACTTAATCATTATGATGACAAAGTTTACACTTCTCAGGCTCAAACTTAAGCCCATCCAGAAGTTGTGTAAAGACAGGTGATTACAGAAACCATCTTGGCACTGCACCGTGGCAAGGCTTTACGTGCTAGATAGACCCAGAACATAAGGCTGTCCCTCTTTACCCTTCCCGCCCAGCTTCCTCATCCCTTTCAGTGTCCCAGCTGGCACTCACTGGTGAGTTGCACAGTACTGGTTCTGAACTGCCTCTACATGTACAGACTTATACTTTATTATTAAAGAACAGGATACTGCAGACCCTTAGAATGACTATCCCCCTGTAATTTGTAATGAAAGAAGTCAAAGTGCTCTGTCTAGGCAGGTGCTAACATTCTTGCAGTGGTGGTAATATGGTGATCATTTCAACTAACTCTGGAAATTTTCTGGAATTCCAGATATCAGAACTAGGTCCCAAATTCTAATGCCATTGGAACCAGTGAGTGCTTTCAGATTCTTTAAGTAGAGTTCACTTTTCACCCCATTTGAAACTCCTTCAGTTCTTGCAAAGGAGCATAGGAGAGAATTCAAAAACTCACATCCTACACCTGCATGTAGAAGTACCTCTGCAGTGAGAAAATCCACACATTGTGGTGTTTAAAATCATGTTCATTGTATGCTTTTGCAAATAGATATATATTTTCATTTATTTTTAACCTCTAGTATCATCTTGGTGAACTTTATTTGGAGCAGTGAAAGAACTGTAAATGTATTCCCTTCTTTTTGCTCTCTTATTGGAGTGTCCTGTGGATAGAAGCGAAGGTAAATCTGAGCCAACAACACAATTGAGGCAATCAAAACCCTCACCACTTGATAGCTGCTTAGCCAGATATATCTTTTATAGGCAGGAATTGGTCTTTATTCATGAGGAACTACAAGCATGCCAGTTCTGTAATTTTCCTCCAAAAACTGTTTGCAGAGCAAAGGGCAGGCAAGAACTGTAAACAGGGGTGTGGGACTAAAGATCCTCTTATAGCAATACAGAGACCAGAAAATAAAATTATCTTTAATTATGGAGACATCTTGAAAAGAAGATACTTTGCCTTGGATTTTTGTTTTGTTTTGTTTAGCTGGGTTTTTTTAAACTAGAATGTGGGTTACTTTAAATTCATTTTTATCACTGCCATTCAAAATGAAGAATTACCTCCTTAAAAGACAGCTTTGATAGCGAAACATCTCATTACGCCTAAAAGTAAATACAGCCCTGTGTTTAAGATGATACAGAAGAGAGTCCTCTTATAGTTCCAAAAATTAAGAATTTTTACACCACATGATATCAAAAAATAGGTTCTTTTAACTATATACTCCCAAGTATTTCTGTAGCCTTCATCAGGCCATAAACTTTTGCCTAATCAATATGAAATTTCTGGGAGTTCTTTGCATAAGTAGTTCAGAACACAATACAATGACGTAATAAATGTCTCATCAGTACATGTTTTTATTAAAGGCCAAATTTGTATTTCATTCATTCTGGTGCAACAACTTTTTAATCAAATGATGTAGCTGAAAACAGGGTAGCAAAAGACACACTTTTGATTGGACGAAAAGAGAGAAACTTAAAAAGGAAGTTCTTAAGGCAGGGTAATTCCCCAAAGATTAAAATGCCAATAGGTAGATGTACCATTCGCAACATGCTTACAGCAATTTTCCTTATGTTTCATTGATCTAATGCCTTTTCCTTTTAATTAGCCTCCCCAGAAAAAAAGTCATGTTCTGAGAGACTGAGCTTAGAAGTGATGAAGCATAGGGGGTTACTGAGTCTGGCGTTCATCAGCACACATCAAGTAATGGGCTGGATGACAAACACAGAAGTATTTAATTTAGTGGTTTAAAGTGATAAATAGTCTAATTAATGTCAGTATTGAGACCTCAAACACATTGCACTTTGAGAAGCAGAAAAATCTTCAAACACACAAGAGTCTGATATGTATATATATAAAAGCAAGTATTCATGCCTATAAACGCAAGAAGCTATGAATTTAATCTGCATGAGCACTGACTAGAGTTCTTTCTGGACACAAGATCGTATCTAACTGCGTGTCAGTGCAGTTGTGTTCACTGTCTGGCAACCAAACAGTTTAGGCAAAGCTATGTATGTACACATTGTACATTCTTAACTTTGAGTATCAGTCATAGACATTTGCTTCCTAGGAAGAACGAGAACTGCTCAAGCTCAAATTAGGTGCATGTGACAAAAATTCCCTGTGTATTCAATGTTGTTTTAACTCTCATGCTTGGATTCGGTCCACCTAATTTTAGGCACTTAGCTAAGAGCTGAGTGCAGATTCCAGCTGGCCCAGGCTTCCTGGTCAGCGCAGGACTGGACACCCTTACTCATCTGATGCGACATGACCTCTCTTAAGTTGATGGCAAAATTCCAGTATTCGTTATCGGTATTTTAAGACAAAATACAATGGGTAATATCCTGGCAAAATCACTGGGAACTTTGCTTTTGACCTAGATAATGTTAGAATTTCACTCAGGCTTTCTTAGGAACAGTGAGATGCGGGATCTGGCTGCGAGGTTTGGGTCATTGCCATGCACATCTATATGGGTAGGCAGTCTCCTTCTCATAGTTGCCAACATAGGGTTACAAGACAGCTCAGGTGGGAAGGGAAGTCAGGGGATCTCCAGCACAGCCTCACCTTCAGGTAGGAGCAGCTCTGAGCTCAGACCAGGCTGCTCAGGGCTGTGCCCTGTCAGGGCTTGGAAACTTCCAAGGACAGAACCAGCACAGCCACATTGGGCAACCTACACTCCTGCTCAGCTGTCACCAGGTGATTACGGTGTTCTTATCTCCTGCCTGAGCCTCTCTTCTTTCAAGTTATGCCCACAGATTCATCTCCCAACTTGCACTGATGTGCAGATCCTGCCTCCAGCTCTTTGGTCCCTTCCCTGTAGGTGTTGGGGACTGCTGTGAGCCATCTCTTATCTACGCAACCCATCTCTTCTACAGGTGGAATAAGCCCAGTTTCTGCAGCCTCTCCTCACAGGGCAAATGCTGTAAACACTTTGTGAACTCTTTGATCAGCTGCTCCAGTTTATCAGTCTTTCCTGCCTTGGAGACCCAGTACTGGTACAGCCTAACAAGTGCTGACTTCTAAGAAACTAAAAGCCAGCCAAAGGTGCTATAATGAATACATTTCTGTCTTATCCATATGTTGATAAATACATGTTCAAAATCACTTCTTGATTCTCAGAGTAAATTAGGATTCTATTTAAATAATGGTGATGCAAATGGATTCGTAAAGACTTTTTTGATTAAATAAACAGACTTGGGAACAAGAAAACCTTGTCCTATATCACATACCTGCAAAAGAAGTTGTCTTTTTGCTTCCTGTCACTTCATGTGGGCTACTCTCCCACAGAAGAATTACAGTTCACATTTTATAGCATAAATACATAGTGGCAAACAAGTTAGATTTGATGAAGAAGTGTGAACATTTTGCCATGGTCTGCCCACTCACACACAACATCATTTGAAGATTTGTAAATTCTTTTTTGCTGGGAGTGCTTCTTGTCTAGTCACTGCTTTATGTGTTTACCCTGCAAGGAAGAGAAGCACACACAGAAAGAATAATCCTAGAAATGGCAGAATTAAATATATTCCTGTTTTTTAATCTTCATTTTTACTGCTCAGGGTGACAAAGATGATGATAAATAGGCAGTTATATATGCTATTTTCTTCATCTTTCCATTTAAGTGTATTGCCAAATCTCATATATATTTGTGTGAGGTTTGGGTTTTTTTGGTGAAAACAGGCAAAAATACAAACTAGTTTGAGAGGTCAGGAGACAAAACACTCTCTCTGCACAAAATATGAAATGGGTACATATAGTTGTCTCTTTTTGACTGTGTTTCTTTAACGCTAAAGTGGGAGAATCATAGAATCACACAATTTTTGGGTTGGAAGAGACAGTAAAGATCATCTAGTTCCAATCTCCTGACATAGTAGTAGGGGACAATACTTTGAAAGACACAGAGGCCTCCATCTGTCAGCCTGCCCCAGTCTCAAAGGTGTGTTGCCTTCCCAACAGGGAAGGGCTGGTTGGAAATGTGACACTCCAGGGCAGCCTTGGTTGCAACGATCATGAGATGATTGAATTCGAGATCTTCAGGAAAGTGAGAAGAGCATGCAGCAAGCTCACTGCCCTGGACTTCAAGAAAGCAAATTTGGCCTCTTCAGGAACCTGCTTAGTAAGTTTCCATGGGATATAGCCCTAGAGGGCAGGGGGGCCCAAGGCGGTTGGTATTCCAGGATCACCTGCCACAAGCTCAGGAGTGTTGCATCCCAACTAGAAGGAAGTGCAGCAGGAGGGCCAGGAGAGCTCCTTGGATGGATAAGGAGCTGCTGAGGAAAATGTGAAGGAAAAAAGAGGCTTCTAAAAGGTGGAAGCAAGGACAGGCAGCCTGGGAAGAATACAGGGATGTTGTCTGGGAAGCTAGGGACCAGGTTAGGA